>JAUPMG010198324.1:0-10055 GCA_031762675.1 Pachysandra terminalis
TTTACTATTATTTTTAAAATAATAGGTTTGTGCTTGGCCAATAGTTGGTTGGTGTCACTAACCAGAATCAGACCAAATCGAAAAATTAATATCGGTTCGGATTGAACGAAGTTTTGAGATGAATTTTTGAAAAATTCGCAAAAGTGCGTATTATACTTTTAAAGCAAAAATTCAAGAATTTTTCAGAATTATTCAAAAATTCGAAAGTATTATACGTATACACCTTTTAAAATTCGATTCGCGAATTATATGCCGAATTGCTAACAAGGATTGTGACTGACTGTGCCTGTATGTTGGAAAGGATTCTTGTGATGGCTTCTTAAGGATTATTCGTGTGTATGGGCGCACTGATAGTTTCCGAAGGGTGTTATCATCAGAGATCCGACTGTTGTGGGAAAGGATGATTGTGATTGTGCCCCAAGGATTACTCATGTGTATGGGTGCATGGGTAGCTTCCGAAGGATATTATCACCAGTAATCCTACTGGTTTGTTTGGTGGCTCGTCCGAGCAACCGGACAACGACGGATTGGATTGTTGATTTGTTGTTGTGGGTAAACGTCCTCTTTGAAAGCCTCCCTGGGTTAAAATCCGTAAATGTTAGTGGGTAAACGTCCTCTTTGAAGGCCTCCCTGGGTGTTAATTCCTAAATGCTTGGAAATAGTTACAGGAATTGAAGCCAGGTAGATTGAAAGTCCTACAGAACCACGTAGTACAACGTGGGATAAAGAAAGTAAGTATTCAGTTGTATTAAAGTGAATACCTTGCAATTGATATTGCTTGATAAGAGAGTCTCATCCAACTGTAGTAAAATGGATGCCAAGGTAACTTGGACCCTCGGCTGATCACTGGGTTAGGAAGTGCATTAATTTCATATCATGTGCATTGCATCAGTTATATTGAGCATCTTGTGTATTTGCATTCATTCATAGCATGTGCATTGCATTTATTCATCTCATTGTTTGTTGTTGATATTGATTGGTATTGTGGTTTTTGACTTGTTGATATGGTGGTTATTAACTTGTTAATGTTGTGGTTATTGACTTAAGGTTATTATGGAGCAATGGCTATTGGATTGTTAGTATTGTATGGCTATGGACTTGTTGATATTATGGATTTTGACTTTTTAATATTGTTAGCATTGTATGGCCATTGAATTGATAGAATTGTATGGATACTGTGGATGTTATGGATATTAACTTGTTAATATTGTATGGTTATTATGGACTTGCTGATATTATAGTTTTGGACTTATTGCTATTAATAACTTGCTGAGGTGGAGTATATGTTTATGGACTGGTTGGTATTGTCGAGTGTATGACATGTTAATATTGTGGAGCTATAATGATTGTTGTATGCTGATATTCAAATATTTGATTATGTGGATAATATGGTTATGAATTGATATGATGTTGTAGTTGTGATAGTACATGATTATGATGCTAGGAGTTGACATGATAGTGTGTAGTATGTAGTCTTTATTTCATGTTATTCCATGACATTAGTATATTCTAATGTGATAGCATGTGATTGTATGATCTCCATGATGATTACTATGATATGATGTGTTTGCATGGACTAATGTTGTTCCATGAGGATGGTTGTCGGGATTGTTTCTTATTGGGCACCAAGCTCACGCAACCTTTCATGTTGCAGGTTTAGGTGGATTGATAGATTGTGTGGACTGATGCTATTTGCTATTGATTGCTGCGTTTGATTTATAGATTAGAATTGATGTAATAGGGATATATTTAAGATAGTTAATTTGCAGTAATTGTAGGATCTTATAAAGCCATCTTTTGATTGGATATAATATATTTCTTCCGCATTCTGATTTTGTCTTATTTGAGTAGCATCTACTCTTGTATTGCTGGTTTTATTGTTGTGTTCCGCGTTCCTTAGTGGGAACCCGAAGGTCGCACCTTGTGATCCGTGACAACTCGCATAGGGATTCATGCCACTGGATCTGGGGCGTGACATTTCCTACCTAGGGTACCATTCCCTGAAGGAAAGAGGGCATATTTCCTGCCTTGGGTATTATTCCCTGAAAGGAAAGAGGGTGGCTTTTCTACCTTGGGTTGTATTCCATAAAAGAAATAGATATTGATAGTAGTCTATTTGTGTTAGCAGAAATCGATAGCGATTTGGTTGTGTTGGCAGATATGGACAGTGGTTTGGTTGCTTTGGCAAATATGGACAGTGGTTTGGTTATGTTGGCAGATTCTGGAAAGTAATTTGGTTGTGTAGATAGATTCAGGATAGTGTTTAGCATATATGTGGTTGGTATTCATGGTTTGGCTTGTCCTAACTACCCTTGCATACATGCATCATTTTATCTTTCATAAGCATTGAATCATACTCATTGCATGTATTATGTTTGTGTTGATTGGTTAGTATCCACCAGATTGTAATGTTCATTTGCATGATTTTTATTAAGTCGTGTGTGACTGTGATATGATCTTGAGTATTCTCTGTGAACCGGTGATTGAATGTGATTATTAATAATTATGAGTAAAAGTAACTTAATGAGTAATTGTTATTTATGATATAAGGTAAATAAATTATGCTTATATTTAATTATGTGGTTTGAATGGTGTATTAATGGCTTTGGAAATTGGTTGCCTTGGAAATTCTGAACCATGTCATGATGAAATCATGAGTGATAGGAGTAATTGTGAATGAGGTAAATATTGCTATAAATGAAAGTTATGTGATCCATGAAAAGTCATGATATTACTTGTATTGAGTTGATTTTCATATAGTGTGGGCTTATAAATGATAGTATAACATGTTTATTTATAATTGACTAGGTGCCTGATTAGAACCTTGATAGTGCACCATATATGTGTTTTTGAGTAACATTGCATGAATGAACTTGTTTCATTATAATTCTATGAAAGTATTTATTGTAGTGATTGTATCTATGTGAGAACTATAATTAAGGATAAAGACAACTAAAATGCTAAATAATAGAGAATTAATATAATAAAGTAAGAACTAGACTATAGACCAACAGAATAAATTCTAGTTTATAGGTAGACCCAGATACTGACTAAAATTAATAGAAAATTTTGTAAGGTTTTTAAAAAATTAGATTATTAGACCAGTCCCGGCTTCGAATCTGACATGTCAACTTCAAGTAATTATGAACTAAATTATACTTAGAAATGAAAGGGTATTTTTATGGGTAATTACTAGAAATGAATTTAAAATTTTTATAAATTTTCTAAATTTGAAAAAATTAATTAAAATTGAGTTCGGTAGGAAGCTCGGCAGCTGCCGAGGTTGCTTCCGAGACCTATCGGGGATGCGGCTGAGTGGTGCCGAGCCTTTAAAAAGAAAACATTGTGCCCTAATTTCATTTTTAAGAAAATCCCTTCATCTTATCTTCTTCCTAGAGCACTCCAATCACATCTAGGGTTCTCTCAAGTATTCCAAAGCTCTCCATCGAATCGTTCATAATTCCAGTAAGTGTCTTTAGAATTTTCTTTGAAATTCTTCATACTTTCTATTAGACCTAGAAGAAATTTCATGGCTAGGACTAAAGTTGCACAAGGTCCTTCCAAAAAGTTTAAAACCTCAAGAGCCTCTACCTCTAGGAGATCCGAAGACCCACCATCTCCTCCATCACGGGACTCTTTGAACCCTATGGGAGATGATTCACCTCCACCTAGTGTTGAACAAAACCGTATGGCTAAACCTACCCAAACTCTGGTTGCACCCAAACCCAAGGAGTATGAGGGTAAGGAGTTAATCATTGAGAAAAAGGTGGTAAAGCGTGATGTAGCAAACTACGGAGTGGTGGAAGCACTCTGAGCCATAGATTGGGAACCTATTCTTGATTGGGGTGGAATGGAATATTCCTTCGTTGCCTTGGAAATGTACTCACACATTTCCGACACCGATTTTGATTCCATGAGCATCACCTTCAAGCTCTATGGCTACACCAAGAAAATCAACCTTCGATTGATGTGTAAGGTGATGTAAGTGGCCATGAACAATACCTTTAGTACCATACCCGACCTTGATGAGGAATACAAGAGAGAAATCACCAAGGTCCTCTACAACAAGAGAGTGCAGTAGAATCCAGACAATTCTCTTAGTGCATCGAACCTTTCATCCACCTACCGCATCCTTCACAAGATTTTTGTCTCCAATGTCTATCCTCGTTTCGGGAACGTGACGGAACTCACCCCTACATGTCCTCCACACATCATCAAGGGGCCATAGGCACGAGACTTTGCCTCCCTACACTAATCATATCACATATCATTCGATATGTACGAAACAAAAGGAAGGGAGATTTACCTTTCGCTTGTCTGATGTGTACCTTGGGCAGTCTCTAGGGCATACATACACTTGACCCTAGGACCGACATTGTTAACCCACCATTCGGATAAGTGAATATGGGCCAGATGGGTTTGCCTGTGGGAGCTAATCGTTTTCAGCGAGCCAGACAACGAGATGTCGTCAAGGAAGAACCAATAAGAGTCTAGGACAAACCTCATACCATTCCTTCAGAGCACCATCCGGGAGCTTCAACCTCTTCTGCACCTCCTACTAACCCTAGTGGGAGTATGAATGTGGAAGCACGATTTGCGACCTTGGAGAAATCCAATGCGGAGCTTCAAGCCAAAGTGAAGAGGAGTGGTCAAGAGATGTCTAAACTCCACGAGACAGTGGAGAAGGCACTTCTGGTTTTCGAGGATATGATTGGTTTTCGCCAATCAACTGATGTAGCCCCACCTCCAGTGCGATCATCTTCAACACCACCACCTTCTATATCATCATTGCCTCATTAGGGAGACATTCTCTTGTTGTCTTAGGTTTACATTGTCTGATGTTTATTTCTTTTCTTTATGTAGTAGCCATCTGCGTATGGTTAAGAATTGCTTTTCTTAAAAATTGATTATGAGACTGTTAATTTGGATGTTAGAGTAGTATTTTTATGGATTATGAGTAATGTTAAATTTTATCTTTTTATGAAATGAAATTTCTATGAAAAGTTAAATTGTTGTACATAATGTGAATTTAGTCTTTAATGTTATCTCTTTGCAAACCTAGAAGTAATATAGACTAGAGTGCCCTATAGCAATAAATTTCGAGGGCAAAATGGCCTAAAGGGGGGGAGATTGTAGTGACCCGGAACCTATAAATGTAATTAAAATAATGAAATTAAGGACCAATGTGCGAATTATTAAAAGTATAAGGAGAAGATGGAATAAATTTCAATTTCAATTTGAGCTTTAAGGCCTAGGACAAGGGCTGGACGTTTGGCCCAAGTAGGGTTGGAGGAAAAAAGGAATAAGAAAATTTGAAAGGATAATTAAAGGCTAACTAACTGGGTTGAATTCAAATTTGAATCCAAATCAGTTACTTAGACTACTAGGTTTCGCCAGAAAGGAGGGAATTAACCACACATAGAGGGGGAGTGGGAGATAAGAAGATTGTGAAGGAAGAAAGAAAAATAAGAGAGGGTAGAGAAGAGGAGAATACAACATTGTAGGAGGAAGATGGCTAAAGATAAGATGGCTAAGGAGAAGAAAGCAAAAGGAAAGACAACAAGTAAAGGAAGAAAACAAAAAGTTGATCTAGAAGAAAGGAAAGAGAGGAGAAGGCTGGTCAAACAACCATTGAAGAAACAAGAAAAGCTAGTGGAGGACAGGGATGATAATGATTTTTCTCTAGATTAGGATGTACGGGATCATAAGGCAGGAATTTCCTTAGTTTTACGGTAGGCATGTTCATAGAATGTAATGATGCTATAGAATAAATCATATATGATCATTATGTTTGTGGTTGAATTATGTATATAAATTATGATTTCTCAATGTTGTGTGAAGATCTTGTCTTTAATTGTTGAATTATGAAAGTTAGGAAGAAATTCAATTTGTGAACTTTGATTCATGAAAATTGGTGAATTGTTCATGTTAAACTTGGAATTGAAGTTTGGGTTCTGTTTATGACATGTTAACTTGGTTTTTAATGGTGTTAATTATGATTTTAGTGTTTATAAATATCAAATTTGAGTGTATAAAACTTTAGGCACGAACCACGAGGAGAAAAGGTGAACATTTTAGCTGAATTACCTACTCGACAGTTACCGAGGTTGCTGCCGAGCTTGTGCAATGTCACTGGCCTTGCTACCGAGACTCGGCAGCTGCCGAGGAGTTCGGCAGGAAGCTCGGTAGTTGTCGAGCACCTGCCGAGCTCCAAATTGAATGAGATTTCATAGACAACTCCATGATAGTATTTGTAGTGTGTGTGTCGTCTTGGTTCGTGTGCGAAGTACCTGTGTAAGATTTTGCTCAATAAAATGTGTAATCGGCCTAGTTTTCAACATGAACTAACTACATATGGTATGATATTATATGTTAATGTGATTTGAATGCTTATTTCATGACTTGAACTATGTGGTATGAAGTTAGGGTGTACAAGGATCTATGTGTCTTAAATTGTTGTGTGTATGGTATTTGAGTCCTATGTATGTTTTCTGAATTGTGGATATTCGAGAGTGATGCCAAAAGCACTCACTGGTGATCCTTGTGTTATGTGTGCCAGAAAATGTATTTGTTGATTGCGTTTGTGAAGGTGAATGTCATGAACCAAACTAGAAAATTCCAATTCTAGGATTTCAAGCTTAATTCGTAACTCTCACCCAATATGGCTATGGGAGTGGATAGCAATATTCAAAACATAAGCGGATGTAATTAACAGTTCTAGTAAGATATAAGTAACATAAATATAATGTCCAATCTATTACAGATAAAAAAAAAGGAAGGTCTAATTCTAGTGCAACTCTACAACTAAATCCAGGTTTCTATACCCATTCCCAAGCTCTCTCTTCGTGACCAAGCTCCAAGACCTGAAAAATATAAAATCAACATACATAAGCTAGAAAGCCCGGATGAGTAATCCTTCAATTCAAGGTACTTACTCATATCCCAATATTATGAGAAAAGTACGAATAATATATAAAATGTGATAAGGATAGCCTCTGTGCATATGATGGTGAAATAGTAAACAACAGAGATCACACAATGCATTGTTCTCTCCCAACGTCATTTGGTATTAAATCAAAGGTCCACATCATAGTATCCACATGCCTAATTCTACATGGAGATTAAATCAAGTGTGTAATACACTTGATGCTTAAAATAAAATCAACAGAGAATATGCAGTGGAAGTACAAAAGGTTATATATGGTATGTAAAATATGGTAAATTTCCACATTATACATCACTCCTTGAGCAAGATGTCTTCTCGAACCATCTCCCCAATACAAGCCACGCTCAAGGATATGATATTCTACATAAGCAACATAGTTTTAGGGGTTTTCAACCAAGGAGGCACAATCCCCCTACTTATTTTTGATAATGGGTAATACTCCGAGGTTTTCTGTCCTCTGGGAATCATACATATTCTCACATCCAACAGTAGGGAAATCATGATTCATTCTTTTTCCAAGGTTTCACTATTATGAACTATCCGTAGGAACCATCTTACCACAAGTCTGCGAGGCATACCAGTACAAGGGCTCTCTCTCATCTTGTGTGAAAACAACAAAGTCCACTCATAGGACAACATAGTCAACAAGTCAATTCATCCCTTATGTGCCCAAGGGTATTACATGGGGTATTAGACAGAGCTATTACAGTAGGAAGGTCCACATGCAACTCATAGTATTCAAGTCTATTAACTAATAGAACATACAATGATTCATAAACACATATTCAATTCAACAATCCTATAAGCACAATCCCATGATTCTACACTACAAGGCACAATAGTGCACAACAATGCACCCTAAATATCACTAATCATCAAAGCATAAGGAATATGATATAATCGGTGCAAACAGGATACATGCATCAAACATAAGGCAATACATGTATTAACAGGTTAAGGAGATGGAGACAATAAACAACACCAATCGCCTACATACATAGGCCAACCATCACACAGTAACACATGAGTCAAAGTCTGCACCTAGAGGGCATGAACATCTAACATGGAGTAATACAGACATGAAGAAGGTCTAAGGAATGAGGACAATAAATAACACTAAAACGTACACATACTAAGACATGACATCACACTCTAAGCATACATAATTATCTAAACAAAAAGGAATATGATATAATTGGTGCAGGAAGGATACGTACATCAAACATAAGGCAATACATGTATTAATAGGTTAAGGAGGTGGAGGCAATAAGCAACACCAATCAACCACATACATAGGCCAATTGTCACATAGTAACACATGGGTCAAAGTCTGCACCTAGAGGGCATGGACATCTAACATGGAGTAATACAGACATGAAGAAGGTCTAAGGAATGAGGACAATAAATAACACTAAAATGTACACACACTAAGGCATGACATCACAGTCTAAGCATACATAATTTTCTAAACATAAAGAATATGATATAATCGGTGCAGGCAGGATACGTACATCAAACATAAGGCAATACATGTATTAACAGGTTAAGGAGATGGAGGCAATAAAAAACACCAATCACCCACATACATAGGCCAACCATCACATAGTAACTGTCACATCCTAAACCATTGAGACCATCGATATTCCCAATAGTAAAGTATGTAACTCTCACCCCAATAAAACATGGGAGTGGAAAGAAATAATCGAAACACAAGCGGAAGTAAACAGTAACAGTTTTAGGTATACTTAGGTAAAAATAATTAATCTGGTCTTATTACAACTGATTTAATGAATCTATAAATAAAAACTACTACAAAATCCTATTTACTGTTTCTTCAATTCTAGTCCCAACCCATGATTTCCTTGTGCTACTGGAATCCTGAAAAATATAAATAAACATATGTAAGCTGGAAAGCCCGGACGAGTAGTCCTTCAAAGCAAGGTATTTACTCATACCCTAATGTTATGAGATAAAACCTATAAGATAGATAAAATAGATAAAATTCTGGAAATTATATGGTATATAATGATGAATATAGTAGAAAACAAATAATAAGTGTTTCTCTCCCAATCTCACTTTGGTATATGAAAAAATGGTCCACAACACAAATCCTAATTCTATATACAAAATCAGATCAAGTGCATTATACACAAGACACTCACAATAATGTCAACAAACAAGATGCAATGCAAGTGTTGTTAGGTATGTTAATATTGTATGTTCCCACATGATCAATCGTACCTTGAGCAAGATGTCTTCTTGAACCATCCCCCCCATACAGGGCCACTCTCAAGTTAAGATATTCTATGTGCGCATTATAATTCTAAGGGGTTTCAACCTAGAGGGCACAATCCCCTCACCTTATTTGTGATCAAGGGTAATACTCAAAAGAATTCCAATTGTCAATTCCTCAAGGAATCTTACAGATTAACAACTAATAGAATGGTATATGATTCAGATATTGAGCCTCACATTGTGAACTTTCCCTCACCTATCATCTTCCCACAAGTCTGTTGGGTCCACTAAGAAAGGATTTATTGCCCTCACCTTGGGAGTAAACAAAAAAATTGGTATATTGGGATGTACAGTCTCTCAACACATAACAATATTACATAGTCCAACCATAGGACAAAAATGGGTAAAACAATCAAGTCTCAGTGTAATCTGATCCCATCAAAGGCTGAGGGTCTCAGACCTTGCTTTTATAGCAGTGTAATCCATAATGCAACTCATAATTTTAATCATTTAATTAACACAACAATATCTCATAGGCATATATTCATATCAGCAAAGACATAGGACATTCTCATGATTCAAATAATTAATAATGCATAAGGTCACATATTAAGAAAGAATATCCATGTACACATCATAACAGCAGTAGTGATATATGTATTATCATAATTAATAGGGCCTTCCATTCACATAAACATAATCACATAAACAATGGATTACATAGTCATTCGATTATTATTCAATTTTTGTACCTAGACATGCATAAATAGAGGGTATGGTACTACTGGTATGGTCAAAAGTCTAATCTCTTAAGTCCTCACTTCCTAATCCATGGTTCTAGTTGGTTAAAATCAATTTAAACTTGGTAGGAACT
>JAUPMG010198335.1:0-10055 GCA_031762675.1 Pachysandra terminalis
GTTGGAACTTGTTATAAAACCCTTTAACACAAAAATAAAGTTGTCGGCTAGCACGCATTTGTCATTGGAACTTCCAAAGGACAACTTTTTTTTTTTGGTCAACTTTAAACACCGACTTTTTTAAACACGTTTTTTTTCAAAAAAAAACGTCAAAAACGCGTTTTATACATTATCTAAAAAAAATCGTGTTTTTTGCTTATAAAACGTTTTAAACGAAGTTTTAAACGTTTAGGCAATTAAAAACGTTTTTTTCAAAAAAAACGGCGTTTTGCTAACAATGGTTGTAAACATGAAGAAAAAATAATGAATGTTTGTTCTATCATATGTTCATTCCTATACTAAACAGTCTTGCAATGGGTCGGGCAATGGGCCAGGCCTGGCACGATAAGGTTATAGTACCGTGCCCTGGGTTCATGGCCCATGGTACGGGCCCGGCTAGGTCATTGATGATATTGAGGGCACAAATACTAGTCCAGTCCGACACAGCCCGTTGGACACCCTAGCTCCAGTTCGGCCTGGAATAGGCTCTAACCCACCAAAGCCTCTTTATGGTCCTAACTTCTGAGTTTGGCGTCCAAGAGACTCAACAGTTAAATCACCATCGACAACCCCACCCTACCAAATTTCTGCCCTCCAAGCTCTATTGAGAGCACAGCCCATTACCAAGATTCCTATATTTTCACCCATGTCCTCCGTCCCACAATTTTCAAATACTTTTTGGATGGGCCTTAATCACACTAATAATCTATTTTCATCAGACCAAGGCCCATCATCCACACAATTCCGAACACCTCCAAAAGAACTTGACCACCCACCACCTGGGTTTGAAATCCCACGCTTCGCAACAAGACCCCTATCTATCCAAGAAACCTCTGCCATGTCATCCTCGGGAGCCCTACTGGAAGCATATCTGAACAGTACTCCACAACTCCAAATGCCAAGCGGTATAGATCTTAATGCTGCAGGATCCTGTTCAGATATGAAGATGGATAACAGAATTGAAGGTCCAAGTGAACAGAACCTTCTCATGCAGGGTTTACCTTTCTCTACAAAGCCAAAGTGTATAGCTCCTAAAAAGGTACCTTTCCCACTTTTTGTTGACTCCATATCAGTCTTCACATATTGCTTAAGGGTTGAGAAGGCAAGCCCAAAATTGCCCCACCAAGAGCAATGATTATTCTAAGTTGGAACTGTCGTGGATGTGGGCATTCCAAGACAGTTCAATCTCTTAAAGCCCTGGTTTCAGAAACAAATGCTGATATTATTTTTTTAATTGAAACTAAACTTAATCAAAATCATTGCTGGAGAAGAGTAGTGAATCCCTTGAAATTCCCAAACTGGGAAATCGTTTCTTCTGAGGGCCTGGCGGGTGGTCTCTGCTTAATGTGGAAAGACAATATCGATGTCCAGATCTTGCAAAAGTTTCAGAGAGGTATTCACTGCCGAATCTCTTCTGAACCTCCTAACCAACACTGGTTGCTTAGCTGTATATATGGCAATCCAAGAACGCACTGATGATTGGCAAAATCTCTCAACAATTTATTCGCAGTCATCCATGCCATGGGCGATTATTGCACAACCAAATTTCTGAATTGGTAGAGTAAGTGTGGCGGAATCCAAGCTGAGTCTCAACAAATGCGTGACTTCCAAAATTTCTGTCAAGATTTTGGCCTTATGGATTTAGGTGCTCAGGGGCCATCCTTTGCTCGGGATAATAGAAGAAAGGGGAGTAACAATGTAAGAGAAAAGCTTGACAAAGTCCTGGCGAACTCGGAATGGAGTCTCATGCTTCCTGAAGCTATGGTGACAAATCTTCTCAATCCTTGCTCTGACCATCTGCCTGTTATACTTGAGACCATTCCTAAAAGCAGACCTATCAAAAGCTAGTTTCACTTTCAACCTATGTGGCTTACTGATCCTATGTGTTTAAAAACTATTGAGCATGCCTGGGATCTTAATTCTAACCGAACCCCAGACCATTCACTCTTCCTCTTAAAGAACACAAAGAATCTTCTGAAGGATTGGAATAAGAACCATTTTGGATTTATTCACAAGGAAATCGAGAAAGTTAAACAGGGATGGGCAGATAATCAGAAGCAGTGCCCTATACATTGTTGGGAAAAGAAGCAAGATCAACTAGCATCTAGATGGAGAGAACTGTTACATAGAGAAGAATGCATTTGGAGGATGAAATCTAGAGAAATCTGGTTAAAATATGAAGATAGAAATTCTAAATTCTTCTTTCTATCGACAATGAACAGGAGGAAAAATAAATTGAATGCCTTAAAACACAAGACAACTCCTGGACAGCGAACAATTCAGAAATAAAGGATATGCTAATGCCCCATTTCAGTAATATCTGGGTCCCTCCCACCAACCCCATTTCAGTAATATCTGGGCCCCTCCCACCAACCAATCGTCCGTTTTTCCTGACTATATTCTCAGTGCAATGGTTACTGAGAGGAGAACCAACTATTGATAGCTATTCCTTCGGATGAGTCCCGATGGGTTCACATCTATCTTCCTTCAATCGGTCTGGGACACTGTTGGTGAGGATATATGTTGCTTTGTGAAATATTATAACAAAGCGAAGAAACCTGAAAATTTCAAGCCCATTAGCCTCTGTAATGTGATGTATAAAATTATATCCAAACTGTTGGCTAATCGGCTTAAAACGCTTCTTCCAAAGATTATTTCTAATGAATCGAATATCTCATTCTCTGACATATATCAAGATCAGCTAATCACATTGCAAATAAACTTGCCAAGAATGGAGCAGTGAGAGATCCCTATTCTCCGATGATGCCAATGCGGAGTATGCTGGTGGCAGCCTTTTAGTTGTATACTCTCATCTTAGAGTTGTATTTTTATTTTATTTTTTACGTTTCAGTATTTTTTCTCTTTTCCTGTGGATATGGGACTGAAGTCTTGGCAAGACCACTGAAACGACTGTGCATTCATTCCTCATCCTTAATATAATCTTTCTTATTCATTACAAAGAAAGAGAGAGGGGAAGGGAGAGAGAGCAAACTCAATGGCTGACTTGGGCATATGAGAAAACATTACCTATCAGCCATACTCTGGCCAAGCGAACAAGGTAGCAGCAAATTCCAGGAACACCCCTAACAGCCAGAAAAGTGTGGAACCACCTGCATGAATCTTAATCGACCTCCAACATAAAGAATCCCCAAAATCTAGCCTCTCAGACACATCACTAAAGCACATATCTCAACTGCCACTACATTCCGCTATCTTATAGAACCAAAGAAAGCAAGTAGAATACAACCATTTAGATCTATAAATAATCCTACAATGCTTCAGGAGATGAGTTACCAACGGAAAATCTGTCAAAGGCACCCCTTCATCAAGCTCTTGCAACTCAATGAGCTCCTATCTGAACCCTACAATAGAGACGTAATTGTCATCAGCTTTTTTATCACCTCAAATACCAATATAACCCTGAACCCAGAATAAGTGCAAGCCCATATAGCAACCATCGCATCAATGATCGACCAAGTCCTAGCTTTTACATCTAGAAAGATTCAGCTATCACTCTTGTAAAGACCACAACTTGCACAATACATTAGACCTCAAGCCTTGAAATGAACACTATGGGAACCTTAGGTTTGCTTCCTTTCCTATTCCATTTACATTACTTGCCTTCGATCTTCTACCCCATTCTCTTACACTTTCTTTTCATGTGAGCCCTTGCATAATAAAAGCTACCTTGTCCCCCAATAGCAGGGTACACTTCCACTCCAATATGCCCAACAAGCCGGGAGCCCATACCAAAAGGCCAAGGGATGAAACCTATAGGATTTGATCCCTATGCTCATAGTAGCTAGTTTATAAGTCACCATATGTGCACATACAAACTAGTTTGATAGTAGAAGGGAAACATGATTCATACGGTTTCCCCAACACCAAATACCATACAAAGGAATGCCACAATCCCTACATTCTTGGGCATAGATGGCTTTGTTAGTCATTGATACAATTTCTACCCTAATTTGCATAACAGGTTTGTAGCTTCTTTTGTATATTATTTTGCCTTATTGTACTCCTATTCTCTTCTTTTCTGGATAATTGTACTTTTACTATCCTTTCTAATAATTTTTTTTTATTTATCAAAAAAAATTTACCAAAGCATCATGTTAGTCAACATCAGATGCCAATCAATGCAATAGGAAGACCAAAGGATCATAAAGCCCTCTAATTATCTAATTTCAATAATGAATCAGAAGAAATGGACATTGAATAAAAACTTGTGATCAAATCATGGGGAGTGTTTTAACACTACACAACAGTTAACTGAATCAATGATAACTACCGATACAACTTGCAAAAATATTAATGAACAATCCCCTGCTTAACACTACACAACAGTTAACTGAATCAATGATAACTACCAATACAACTTGCAAAAATATTAATGAACAACCCCCTGCTTAACACTACACAACAGTTAACTGAATCAATGATAACTACCGATACAACTCGCAAAAATATTAGTGACCAATCCCCTGCATAACAGTACACAACAGTTAACAGAATCAATGATAATTACCGATACAACTCGCAAATATTAGTGAACAATCCGCTGCTTAAAAAATTCTAAACAGTGAGATGAACTATGCCCTATTTACCCAGAATATATAGTGAATCAACTCCCCAATACGAATTTCCCCCACAATAACATCTGTATTAATACATTCAAAGATACTTAAAAAAATTCACAATAATCAAAATTGACAGAATTTTGATTAATAAGAAGATTTTAAAGAAGTTCAAAACAATAGTTTCAATATCATCCACCCAGTTGTTATTAAAAACTAGTCAGCAAAAATAATCCCAACCCATAAGAAACATCATAAGATGCATCATAATATTTACAGAGGACATCATCTTTATATGAAATTACATGAAACCAACTAAACCACTATCCCTAAAAAAACCAAAATTGAACAAAGAAAAACAATTGAGAGCAGATTAAAGAACATGAAGAAGACCCATGTTACTCACAGATCAACCTCGCAATCCCTTGATCCACCCAACAACGTCCCAGCTCCATTGTTAGACGAAAACCCAACTTTCAAATCCTCACAAAACACCCTCAAAAAACGCCTCCTCGTCCTCCAAGCCCCAGTTCTATACCTAACCCAAGAAAGCACTTTTACATTGAAAGAAACAGCCCCACGAGACCGATCAGCCAGTATCTCCTTCACCGCCCAATCGTCCACATAGGTCGACAAGGCAGAAAACCTTGCCTGCACGTTCGTCTGGTTCTTCTTCCCCTGAAATAAAGGAGGAAGACGTATCTTTGAAAGGATATCGTTTCTGTAGAAAACGAAAGACTCGACTCGGTCGTAGTAGATGCTCGTCCTCTTGTTAGGGTTTCTGACGGAGAAGGTTACATCCCAGTTGGCCGTTAACTGAGAAGATGAGGCGTTGAAGCGAGAGACGGAGACCGAGTCGACTCGGAACTGGGGGAGTCGGGGTCGGAGGAAGAGCCAGATGATGAAAGTGACGGCGCCAAAGATGAGGAAGACGGTGGTGAATATGATGATGAGGCGGCGAAGGAAGGTGTTGCGCCGGGGCGCGAAAGGGGGTGGAGGATAAGGGTTGGTGTTGTAGCACGCGGCGGGTGGTGGGGCGGTGTACGGGAAGGCAGTGCCGGTGCCGGTGCCGGTGGCGTTGGGGTAGCTAGGTTGCGCCGGGGGGTAACCGGTGGTGGGGTTGTAGCTAGATTGCGCTTGGTAGTATCCTGGTGGGTACCCCGTCACCGGTTTGGATTGATCTCCCGTTGTTGAACTCATCGATTCAAGAATGGAAAACAAAACAAACAACTCAAAAGAGAGACAGAAGAAGACGAAGATGGATCAGAGACGGAAAGAAATTGGTTACTGACCTTGTACCTTGTAGAAGGATTGGAGTCTAAGCGTAGACAAGGCGCGAGATATTTCTAGATTTTTTTGCTTTATTATTTTGTTTTATATATTTTTTGAAAGGAGGTGGTGGACGAAGTCAAGTGCTTTCTGCACCAGATATTTATCACCTTTGGGGCTCCGATTGGAAATAAGGAACGTGCGAGATAATCTTAAAAAATAAAACAATTCTTGTATTCTACATGTATTTTATTTACGAGCAATGTTTTAAAACCCGGCTCAAATGTTAATCTGGAAAAGACAGCGGGTTGGGTCAACCTGATTGAACCGGTGGGTGAACCTGGATTAACCCATTAAAGTGTTATCACATGCAATATAATTTAAATATAATAATATAAAAAAATAAGACACAATTATTCTTTGAATAATGCATTTGTTATTAATATTTCAAACACCATATATATATATATATATATACACACACACACAAGTATGCACCAATAGCCCAACACTTGTTCATGAAATTTAGATTAAAAGTAAAAAAACTTTATGATGTAATGACCCAACTGGATTCTTAATATTGTCCTAAACCCGGTTGGTAGGCCTGTCAACGGATCGGATCATGATTCGAATCCGAATCCAATCCGATAATCCCAAATTCAGTATAGGATTTTAGTGATCAGATCCGAATAAAAGTGATCCGTTCCGAAATATAATCGGATCGAACTCAGATGTTTAGTGATCCGATCCGATAAGGATCGGATTCGATTATAATGAAAACAAACATAGGAGGAGGACTTGAACCTTAAACGTTGAGCAAGGAATTCTAGCACCTTACCACCCCACCAATTATAATGAAAACAAACATAGGGGGAGGACTTGAACCTTAAAGGTTGAGCAAGGAATTCTAGCATCTTACCACCCCACCAATTGCCTGATGTTGTATTTAGTGTGTGTGTATATATATATATATATAACCTAAAGCCCTAAAATAGAAGGTTTTGGAGAATTGCCCTACCCTAATTTCTATTCTACTATCCATCTCATTCTCTTCTCTCCCTCTCATTCTATCATGCAGGTGACGGTGACCCCAGTCCGACGGCAATCGTACTCCGACGAGCACCTAATCCAGTAAGGCTCTCTTTCTTTTTCCTCTTTATTCATTTCTTCTTCCTCCTCTTCTTTTTCTTCTTCTTCACCTTCTCCAAAAATCCAGCACTGTCAAAGTCCAAATCGTAATCTTTTACAGTCTTATATATAGATACAATTCATTTTTTTTATTTGAATCTGGAGAGAATTTTGTTTTAATTGATTGATGTTGTTATGTTCCAGCAAAATCCTTTTGGGTGTTCTTCTTGCTTATAATACTTCGATTCTATTGAAATCAGACTTGAATCTGGTAACCAAAACATACTCCATCTTCTCCGATTTCGATTGCTTTTTTCAACCCCCAAAATGTCAAGACACAGCACAGCAAACAAGTCTCTGTTCCTTAAAACGTAATCTTGCATTCAAATTGGCAGTTCAACCATTTTAGATTCATAAAGTTCTTCTTTAATATTTATTTATTTTGATAATACATTTTGTACCTACAGGTTATCGGATTAGATCAGATATTCCGATATCACTATTGGATCGAATTCGGATAATCGGATATGACTATCGGATCGAACTCAGATCAATTGCGATTCGGTCCGAATCTGACCCGCTGACGGGCCTACTGGTTGGGTCAATGGTTTAATCGGTTTAACCAGTGGGTCATACTGGGTTTTGAAACATACTGGGTTAAAAGCCCACCCGGCTCAGTTATAGCACTGGGTACCGATTGAACTGGCCAGGCCGGGCCGGGTTTTTTTACAAGTGTGAAGGGTTCATTTGTGAAAGTCGTCAATAGAAATGTAATTGGTCGGAATCGGATGGAAGCTTAAATTGATTGATTAATCGTACACTCGGTCTATAATGGAATAAAGGAAGTAAGATCAAGACACTATTAGTATCTGATTAGTTAGAATAAATGAAAGGGATGATGATTTCGATCATTGTTTAGTTATGACGACGGAGATAATACATAACACGACTTAAGGTTGGCAAGCCTCATACCCATCATAACCTTATATCACTTGAGTTTCCCTATTTCGGTAGCCTAGGCGTGAAAGTTCATCACACCCATGTCGCCGCCTTTGGTGACTTGATGAATGTTGTCTGGCCTTCTAGCGCATCTTGCCAGGGTTTGTTTCCCTAGTAGGCACAAGATCTGGGATATTTGTTAGAATGTTTGTAATGACGTTTGATGAAGGATCAAATAGTTTCGTTCCTGTTTATCGTGTTTAGGTAGCGTCGTTGTGGATATTTGTGCAACCACGATTTGCCCAATCTATGGTGCAATCATGAACATGTTGTGTCGCTCGCTTGTCTTCTTTTAATATTAATGTCAAGTTTTTTACATCATGTTTAGCCCTTTGGAGGCGTCGCCATGAGTACTATTTTGCTCATGATTAACCCTTTCGGGGTTGTCTGTAAGGACCTGAAGCTTTAACCTTAATTAAACTTGATTAGTGACTAAGCTTAATTCAAAATAATTAAACTAGGCCCACTAACAGCCTAGGTTTATGTCCATTAGATCCCTGACCTCTGTAAGTTAGGCTAATTAAGAAAGTAAATTAATTTAGGTAGCAAATCTGAAAGGCCAGCTGAAAAATTAGAGATTAATTAAGATTTAATTAATTTAATAAGTTAATTAATCACACTCGTAGATTTTTTAGATCCACCTCAGAATCATCTACAAAATCTCTCTAACAGAGCCCGCATAAATGGACAGTCGAAAAATATAGAGCCAAAAATCCCGTTTTGCCCTTAGTGTTGGCACTATTCACAGCTTGTCTGTAAATAGAGCTCTTAGCTCATAAAACACATTTTTCTTCTCCCTCTCTTATCTCTCTTGGATTTTGGATCCATGGATGGAATTTGGAGCTCATAAATGATCATCCAAGTCCTGGATGCACTACGAACCAACCTCGATCTACTCCGGCTACACCTCGAGTTGAGTAACCTCCTTTGATTGTGTCATTTAGTTGTGTTTTAGTATTTTGACCTAGGAGAATGGTTGTTTGTCTCATACCCACCTTCTCCTAGGGATTTAGACCATTTTATTTGATGTATGTGGAACCCTCCCCCCCCCCAAACACCAGACCATCTCATTTGACATGCATGTCGAAAAACCCAACCCTAGGGAAACCCCCAAATCTCTACCATAGACCAAATGAAATTGGTGTTCGACAACAATCGAACCTTCCTGGGAGTAAAACCAACCTCCGAGTGAAATTTCAGTCTTAATGGCCCTTTCCTCAGCTTCGGCGCACCGAAGAGCTTGCCGAATCTCAAAGGCCAAATATGGCCCGCGGGAATGGTTGCTGAAGGGATTTAGGCGCACCGAATAGGTCGTCAAAGCCTCATTTAGGCGAGCCTAAGAGGTCGCCAAAATATAAAGTGACCAAACTAACTTGACTTCTCATCTATCGAGACTCATTTGGAACAAACCCCGAGGTGCCAACTCATTTGGCACACTTTACGACATTTAGGCGCGTCGAAAGGTCGCCAACGACCCCGCCGAACCACTCCACAAGTCCAAATGGAATGATTCCAACGGGAGAGTGTGTATCTTGACTAGTTACACGTGTCTAACCTATTTTCGGGTCAGTTAGACCTCTCGTGTAAAATCCGACCCCTCAACCCGAAAATCTAGACTTCCTAGTTTGGCCAAGCAATATGAGGTTTCGGGGAAATGGGTAAGCATGACCCCATAACCTTTCTATGAGCTTAGCACAATCATAATACATGTGTTGCTTCAGTTTAGGCATATTGAGATGCCCTTGATATTATTCTATGTGAATGCAATTAGTTTAGGCACTCGGATGCCTCTCATGTAATCATATGATGAATTGGATCACGTGGATGAATCCAAATGGATTGTATTGATGAGGAATAGGTGCCGATGTGCCCAACTTGCCTTTATTTATTAACTGTAGAATGGTATTACATTTAGTTTCCTTTTAATAGTATTTAGAACAGTATATTTGTAGAATTTGATCTGATATATATATATATACTCTTAGTAAGTTAGGTTATATGTTTTATATTAGGTAGTAAGTTAGATTATATGCTCTATAGTGC
>JAUPMG010198356.1:0-10055 GCA_031762675.1 Pachysandra terminalis
AGGTCCTACAACAAAAAAGTTAAGAGCAAGTCCTTTGCCGAGGGTGACTTGGTTTGGAAAACCATATTGCCCATCGGCCGTAAGGACCATGTGTACGAAAAGTGGTCACTAACATGGGAGGGCCCATGCCGAGTTCAAAAGGTGCTAAAAGGGGGAGCATATACCATATAAGATGCAAAAGAAGAGAGAACCTATAAACGGTCGATACTTGAAAAAGTATTACCCAACAATGTGGGAATTAAGAGAAGATTAAATACGGCCAAACGGCCGACCAACATCCAAAAAGCACTAATAAAATTCAAACGGCCATAGGTCCGGACAAGCAAAAATATAATATAAAACAGTTCAAAGAGGCAAGTTCCTCAAAGAGTCAAATTTGGCCGTTAAGGCCACGGTTAATTCTGTGGCGTGATGCTTCTTACTGGTCCACTCGATTTCCTTCTTCTTAGTCACCCGTACCTCCTCCACCTTCGACAGCTCCTCAGTAATCTCCTTTTGCACCAAAATAATGGTTCGTTGGATACCCTTGGTCATTGCTACAGCATCAAGGTGTCCGATTTTTTCCTCATCTAGCCGTTTCTGCTCCAACGCTATCTCTTCTAAGCGGGTGTGGGCCTGAGCCATCGGCTTCTTGGTGACTTCCAATTCTTCTGTTTTCCCTCCAAAGGAATTCCTCAAAGTTGATATTTCGTTAATCCTGGCAGACAGGTCATTCAAAAAGGAGATAGCTTCAGCCTCTTGAGTCTGAGCTGAGTGGAAACCTAGCACCCAAGTCGGCACTTCTGCCAAAGCAGAGAGAAGAGAGGAATCAACCAGACTAGACGACCGGAAAATATTCAAGCAACCATTGAAGACGGATAGCGTTTGATCAGTACTAAACTCAGATAAACTTAAGGAGAATAGCCTCTAAAGATCTAACTTGGCTTGGTCCACGACCGAGGATATCGCCGATTCAGTAGCTGGAGAAGTGAGTGGCAGGGAAGTCGAGGCCGCCAGAAAATCATCAACCGACTTGAGGTAATCATCAAAATCCGTCGGAATAGCAGGAAAACTTATATTTGGACTCCTGGCAGGAGGGGAATCAACCATAGGCTCAAAAGAAGGGGGTGGTAAGGATCCAGTGCTACCATTGTCATCTGAAATCTCTCCAGCAACCGTTTGGGTTTTTTCGGAAGTCGCTCGGCTCCCCCACTTCATCCCCTCCAGAATCTTCTCCACCCAGCAAAGGCAACCTCCCTGCTCGTTGTTTCGTCCGTTTGATCGAGCGAGAAACGACAGGCGTTTCAAGCTTCCTTTTCCCGACAGGGGTCCCCGCGATCACGTCCTCATCATGCAGGTCAATTAAGGAGCCAGGTTCCTTCGTCTAAAAACTTTTCTCAGTATGACGGGCAGATTGCCGCGTCGGCCTGGGCTTTGATTTGGACTTCTTCTGGCCCTGAGGAAGAGAGGATGAAGTGGTTTCTCCGGCCGGTTTTTTTTCAACCAGTTTTTCCTTCACAATTAAAGGCAAAGTCTTAGCAGTGAATAACAGAGAAGAATGAGAGACTATGGCGGAAGTAAAAATTCATTAAAAAGCGTGGTAAAGAGAAGCTGGAATACCAACGGTAGTCTTGGTCGGCAGCGCTGCTAAAGCTACACTACCAACTTGGGAACCAGCTAAAAATAGCCCACTGAAGCTAACAGGTCTGGCCAATTAACATAAGGATAAAGGGGCTCAGCAAGTCCAAGAGCCGACTCAGGAATCAGCGGAGGACTAGGTAATGGCGGAAAATAATGAGCCATACCAGACTCAAAGACTCCAGAGGAGTGTGATCCGGCCGAAATCTAGGCCTTCAAGCATTGCTCGTCATGAGCAGCCGTTTTCTCGGCCAATGCATTGGCCATCTTTTCTTTAAGGATTTCTGGGTCCAGAGGGTTCCACTTAAACCCGTAATAATTCTCAAAATAATGATAGATTTCATAGAGGAATAATTACCTGACTTAAACTTTTGTGATTAATCAGAAGAAGCTTTGACAAAGGCTTTGCCCTTCTTCTTGGGGCTTGTTTTCTTGACATTCTGAGGAAGCTCGGTTGTAATAGAAGGAGCTAACTCGGCCGGCTCACCCGAACGAGAAATGTATGTAGGCAGACTAGCAGAAAAGGAGGAACGAAAGTAATTAATCCACCAACTGCGAAAAGCTGGAGATGAAGAGGGGTTGTTAGGACAATGAAGTACGGAAAATTTAGCGGCCAAACTTTTGAAAAGCTGATTGAGGCGATGAATGTCATCGGTTTGAGAAATTATAGTCCTAAGATACGGAGGACGGTTAAAAGAAACAAGAGCAGGAGCTGGGATAACCTGGGCAAACCCAAATTGTCGAGACAATAAGTTGGGGAGATAAATCTCTGCCCCACAATTTTGGTTTGGGTCAGGGGTCCCTTCTTCCAGAGACCCAAAATGAAGATCTCGACATACCAAATACGAGGCCCAAATAGAATTTCATCTAGGAACGGCCTCGGGGTCATCAGAGTCTTCAAAGAGAGAGATTAAGAAATTCGAACTGACTGAATGCATCCGGAAAGGGAAAAAAGAGTATATCTAAGTTCTCGAAGGGGAGAGTAAAGAAAAACTTGAAACATTTCGCAAAGGAACGTGGAAAAAGACTAGATTCCAGCCAATACTAACCTCAAAAATGAAGATTGGAGATTGGGGAGGCAGCTGATTGAGCAAAGAACTGCAAAAGTCATAGAGGACCACCAACAAAAGCAAGGTTTTTGTTAGCAAGGCTAAATAAACCATGATAAATCTGAGAAAGGTAAAAGGGGGCCAAAGCGAGCTTTCGGCCGTCAGCCAGAGCAAGAGCTACCCTGGTGTATTCTTTGGTCTACTGACCAGAGGAAACACATAGCTTCTGCAAAGAAACATTAATAAAAATGAGCAATGCTCCTGGACATCAGGGGTGGAAGATTTCTTCTTCTCTCGAGACATGAAGGTACCGTGTGCAACTCGGACGTTAGAATTATCAAAGGGGAGGTCCGAAGAAGGGAGGTTGCCATCAACAGATTCTCCAATCGACGGCAGACCGGTAAGGGCACAAATGTCAAGGATAGTCGAACTCATAGGGCCACAAGGCAGATGAATGCAGTTGGTAGAACGGGACCAAAAGCAAGCCAAAGCCGCTAACATAGAATGGGTCATAGAAAGCTCGAAGTGGGAGTATTGTATAAGTTCAAAAATACCTGTTGATTTCCAAAGAGAAGCGAAGAAAGGAGTTAGGCGGTCGATCCAAGCTACCCACTATGCATTGGCCTTCGGCCAAGACCGCAGGGAACGTCCGACCAACCACATCTGCCAGTCAAGAGAGGAGGCATCAGCAAGAAAACCTTCTCCAAAGTATTTGGGGAAGATAGATTGAAGGGCGGTAGCTAAAAAAGAAGTCATTTCAGCGAAGGAATGACCAATGGCCAACGAGTGGGCGAAAGGAAAAACAATGCGCTGGTCGGCCGAAGTCAAAGAAATAGAATCAGAAGAGGTATTGGAGGCCATGGGATCTTTTTTTCTCAGAGAGTCGAAATAGAGACGAGGAAGAATCGAGCCAAGGGAAAAAGAATGCAAGATGGGGATAAGGCAAGTAACGAGCCAAGAGGATCAAGACATTTTTTAAATTTTAAAAAAGGGGAACAGGTGAAAAGACGGCAATGATGATCGCCGTTTTCCAAGACAATCTTGTAAGATTTTCTCTTATCAATTCAAAAATAGGTTTTTTGAAAAGACAAGAGAAAATGAGGCAATGTTTAGGTCGAACCAGGACACCACAGACCGACCCGGCCCAACAATCTGTTAACCCACATGCACTGAAACCATAAGAGGAAAAAAAGGGTTCTGGGCCCAATACAAAGACGCGGGCCTAGATGAATTAGCCCAAGTCCAAATTCGCTTCCATCACTAGAACGTGGGAACATGCTTCCAAGGAAGAGTGGGGCAGATGTCAACAAATAAGAACCAGTAACCGCCCATTATGCATAAACCGCCGAACGGTTGCCATAATGGGCTATAAAAGAATGACCGGCCAAAACGAGAACGCCCTCCACAGCATCCACAGCAAATCAATCAAAGAGCTCCATAGCTTCTCAACTTAGATTATCATAGTCTAGCTTAGTTTATGAACCCCAGTGATCACCAGTTTATTATTAGCTCCTACAAAGATCCTACTACACCTACTTCTCGCCTTGGATTGAGTTTCTCGCAGAAGATCCCTCCAGCCAGTAAAGAAGGAATCCTAGTTGAAAATTCACGGAGACCCTCCTGTTAGTCCCTTACATGCTGACTCGTGCAACGTGGAGTAGTTTAATCACATCCCGCGATCAGAGCCTAAGGAACAGCCAGAGGTTTTGTATTTCCCTTGTTTTGTTACTTTGTCTTTTCAAATTAGGAAGTTTTTATCTTTCTAAGTTGTGTAATGACCTCCTATTCTATTTGTTCTAATATAAAGAATGCCATTGATCGTGTAAAATCAGATTCT
The DNA here is from genome assembly GCA_031762675.1 of Pachysandra terminalis. Lineage (NCBI taxonomy): Eukaryota > Viridiplantae > Streptophyta > Magnoliopsida > Buxales > Buxaceae > Pachysandra > Pachysandra terminalis. The sequence goes on from JAUPMG010198356.1 coordinate 4,504, forward strand.
CTGGATCAGCCATTAGTCCTTCGAGATCGTGAACCATACAATCGTCTGACTTACAATCGGTCACATATCGACCAATTTATCTTAACAATCAAATTACGCAGTTTGACTCACATAACATGTCTTTCAGGTGAACTTGCAAAAGTTCTGGCACGCCCACGCATGTTTTGGCCCCACGACCGAGAGCGAGAACCACCACCGACCCGGAAGCAAGTCGGATTTGGAGCCATTTCGGACCAACAGAAAAAGAGGTATCATTCCAACTCTATTTAGACAATATTTAGAATACATGTGAGTATTAGTATCATCCCAGAAATCCCCATTCACATTGACAAGGAGCTAGTCAACCTAAGTCACCAGAATGCTGAGTGGGTGCGGGAGCGAGAGTGTCAAACTTAAAAATAACTTGTGGTCCAAAACGTATACATGCATACAAACTATACTTAAGTATAAAGAGATTTTCATTTTCATTTTTATGTTCAACCACATATATAAGAGAAAAGACGCAATCTATAAAATATCTCTATTTAATTTAATCCCTTTTAAGAATAAAACTCATATATTTTTATATTTTATAAAAAATCTCAAAAATTTACAAGAAAACCTATGCTTTTTAATATTTTTTAATAATAAAACTCATATATTTTTATATTTTTTATAAAACCCCAAAAAATTTACAAAAAAAAAAAAACAAACCTATGTTTTTTAAGTTTTTACAAATCCGTATTTTGAGCATGAGAATGTCTCTAATCCGCGGATTTGAAGCGTTCTCGCACTCAAAACACAGATTTGAGCGCTAAAACGCCTCTCCATTTACACGGATTTGTGTGACTTAATAGTTAACTGCTTTCAATAGATTTTCGTACACAGAAACATTACTTACTGTACAAAAACAAAATAAAAGGAATCCAAATCAAATATATATAATGTATTTCCAACTGGATGGAGTTTAGAAAACTAAAATGGGTATTGATTGGTCCCATTGACATTATTAGGGCTCTGATTAGCGATGAGTCGCAGTACTAAACCAGGCATATTTTTGCTTTATTCAGGACACTTTTTACGCTTCGACAACTTTCACCTTAAAGCTAATGCTGTTATAATTAAGGGAGTCAATTGGTTCAGTTTAAACCAAAACCGAACAAATCAAACCGAATTACTTCGGTTTGGTTTTCGGTTAAGACTTTGATTAAACCAAACTGAAAAAACCAAAGTAAATTATACATAATATATAAATATATGTGTTTTGTATAAAAAAAATAGTATTAATTTTGTCAAACAAAACTAAAAAACCGAATTTTTGGATTTCTATTTCAGTTTGGCTTGATTTTCAGTTTTATCCATTATAGTTTGATTTGGTTTTCGGTTTTCTAATTCGATTTTTATTTCAGTTTGGTTTGATTTTAGGTTTAGTGTAATGTAATTCGTTTTGATTTAGATTTAGATTTGACCTAAACCGAACCAAACCGACTGAATTACACTCTTAGTCATAATAGTGTTCCGGAGGGCAGTTTTGTCCAAAATGTTTAAAAAAAGACAAAAGGTGTTGGGTGGAGCGGAAAATGCACCGGGATTTAGAACTACCCTTTGAATATTAAATTTTTCGCCTAAAGCACAGAGCGTGGACAAAATTCCAAGACTGCAAACAAATCCACTTATATTTTAGGGTTCGTTTGTATAACAGGAATTTCAATTCTTACATTTGGATAATCAAATCTCACAGGAATTAAAATTCACATGAAAAAAAAAAAAAGATACCCAATTCTCATGATTCATGAGAATTATAATTCACACAGCAGGGTGTTTATTATAATTCTCACATAAATTAAGTATCTCGTTGGGGTGGTTTAAAAGGGTAACCCACCCCACCGTTCTCGACTGGTACCTCCAGTCCAGAGATCGGTCTCGTCGATTTCGATCGGTACCTCTAGTCTGGCGATTGGTCCCGTCGGTCCAACGACCAATCCAATCCAGTCCAATTTTTTTGTAATTTGAAAATGTGTTTTTTGGTACTGGATCTGGACCGACCGATACCGGTCCCAGTACATTAAACCTTGATGCCATCCCTATTTGTAGGAGAATCCATCATTTGAGTTAAATAAAAAGTAATAAAGAAAAAAATATACACTAACTATAAAAGTTAGATAAATTAGACTATGAATAACATGCCAACCAAACAATAGAATTTCAATACATATCAATTTGAAATCATAAGATTTACAATTCAAATTCGCTCCGGTTTTCATTTATCTTTGAATGCATGCGATCCAAACGTACCCTTAGAGAAACTATTAGTCTTTGAATGGGGCTTGCACAAAACGTGGATGTCTTGATGAATCTTTAGAGAAAGCTCTATGAAGGTTAAAGATTACGGTATCCGTATTGCCAGAACAAATTCAGATGCTTCCACGCACGTTTCAATTGCAAATTTCGTATGAAAACCGCGGAAGCAGCCAAAACAGCAATGGCAGTACGCGTTCCCAAAGTTTATTCTAAGTAAGCAATTTGGGTTCAATTAGGGTCGGTTTAAATAATACCCGATTAAGCAATGACTTTTATAGGACGGTTCGGTCTTTTTTGGGTAAACAAAGGGTCATTTGAGTTAAGACTTGTGTCCTTAAAAAAATAATAATAAATAAATAAAATTTATTAGGTTTTGATATAGTTTCAAAAAAAAAAAAAAAAAACAAGATAAATTTCACCAAGTGGCCTCGGCATCTATTTTGAAGACATGGAACGAATGTTCTAAGGCCTTTAGCACTGTTGGGAACCGAAATCAAATCTGAGAGAAGAAATCTTTATTAGATGGGAAAGCCCACCACGAAGCTTTGCGCGAGAACCCGAGCAATGCACCTAGATCAATGGGCGCACCTAGACTCTCATTAGAAACTCAATGGGCGCACCTAGATCAAGATAAATTTTGATGGAGCTTTGCGCAAGAACCCGAGCAATGCAGGTGTTCCGAGTTGCGACTCATTAGAAACTCAATGAGCTAGTTCATAATCACTGCTGGAGAATACTAATCTGATACTTAAGCCATTCTTGCGTTAGTTCAGGCTGCTCTAATTGGTTAAGCTTGCTTCACAAATCAAAGTTAGTGACGTTTAGATTGAAGGAGATAATCATAACGTCTCCCAAATCACTTCCTGTCAAGATCTTAAAACTCGACAGAAAATATCGAAAGAAATTCATCTATGATTTTCTTAGTGTTGTATTTCTTGTGTTACCAATCTCTTGCCGCCACATATACAACAACCAAACCAGTAACCAATTAATGTAGTGCACACAACAATCAAACCAATAACCGGTTACTCTGGTTAAGGAAGAAGCATAGTTACGGTTACTATGTCATTTAGGATTTTAGCTTGATCGGTAGTCAGTTTTGTTGTGCATATTTGGCGTCATGTGATTGGTAGCACTGGAAATATAGCACCAAAATTTCACCGATGATGTGCTTCCGAAAACATCAGATTAAAGAAGTCCGGTAGAAGTATCCTATGAATCGAGACAAAATCAGTTTTGGCTCAATAACAATCCCACTTATATTGAAAAATCTTGACAGTTCACTCAGGAACCAGACGATTGAACTCGGGAAAGGAGGAAGTTACCCTAATTTCCACAAATCAGCCTCCCAACACTTTATTGTTGCCTAGAAATGAAGTTCGACACCTTCTTGAATTCAAGAAGATATTAATGAACCAGAATTGTCAACAGACAAACAAACTCCACTCTAAACCACGTGCAATTCAAACACAAGATGTTAGGACTCAAATAGACCAACTCTTATGATATACCTAGGCTCATCAGGAGTTGCAAACTCCAATCTTTTGGTTTTTTTTGTTATCACATAGAAACAGTAAGACTGGAAGTGAAACACGAATTCATGAAAGCGACCAGCAAGAGAAGGTTTTGTTCTAAATAAAAGAGACAAACTTGATTTGTAGTTTAAAACAAGTAATTTGATTCAGCAGAGCCTAGTTGAATTCAGTAAAAGCTTAAAATCAACATACAGAGAGGTGTTGCAAACATGCCACGCAATTGAGTTTTACTTGAGCAGCAAGAGAATGATAAGGAGAAACAAGGAACCTTCATTGGAGCAGACACATCAATGGACAAGATTTTGCATGCACCCACTAAAAGATTCTCCGGATGGTATGCATCTTTCAGTCATCTGCATTAGTGTCAAATAGAGGACTCAGATGGAGAAGGGGCCTGCAAAAGCATGGTCCAGTTGCAAACTCACTCACCATTTGGGGATCGAGAACTGGTTGTAGAAAAGTCTGAGGAAGCCATCGGGATGGAAATCGAAAGCTGGGTGGTGGAGAATGAAGTCCGGCTGGATCTCTCATCTTCAAGATCTGACCATGAGTCTCTCGTCTTAGGCCACTCATCAAAGAAAGGTCGAAGGTACTGACCCTCCTGTTTCACAGATTCTGATGTGATGAACTCACTGCCAAATAAGCAATGCTGTTGTTTGGACAGTGCAGCATTAATGGTTGCAGAGCCAAGGTCTTCTAGTGTGTGCATCTGCAGGTAATTGTTGTTTTGCAAAATGGAGCCATTTCTTGATTTTGACAGTGGGAAGGAGGACAGTTGAGATGAAATCAAACACCCCGTGCTGTCTAGAGAAGACTCCATCCCAAGACCCCTGGCACTTCCAGAGGCTTCTGAAAAGAAACTACCTTCATCTACCTCAGGATGAAGTTCATGAAGATACCTGCATATTCAAGTAGGGTACAAGAAACATACAATAAATGACGTTATTTCCTAATTGAATCTCAAGAACAAAGATTACATGTGATTACAAACCCCAAATCAACCATAGATGGCATAAAAAATAAAAATACATAAATAAATAAAACAAAAACAAAACAAAACAAAATTTCAGGCAAAACATAGCAAGCTTCATGTGGTTTGACAGTGTGCATACATCCATGCAGAAAGTAAGACCAGTTTCACCGTCTCTGAGAATCATGGTTGCAGTACTATCCCTCTCCTCTCAGAAACAAGAAATTAACACAATGAACATTAATCCTAAAGGATGCTCCCCCTAACAATCACTATAAATTATCCTGTATTATAAATATAAAATAAAAAAAATCCCGAACTATGTAATAGTTCTGGAGGGTTGCTGCACTTGGAAAAAATTCAATTTAAGGCATAGCCACTAAAAAGGCAAAAGAAAAAAATTCAGCCAACACTATCGTTAGCAAGTACAAGCAGGATCTTGAAAGATAGTACAGAAGAAAACAGATTAGGTGTACAATAATATACAACAGGTTCCGATCACAACTATTAAATTCAAAAATTTTATAGACCAGCAAGAGAATATTTACTAGACAATTCTGAAGGCAAACCCTGGATTTTAGAAGAAAAGAAAAGAAAGTAAAAAATAAAAAAAGAGGAGAAAAGAAAGTACATTACTTTCAACTGTTTGGTTGGATAGAGAAAATTTGAGAGAACATTATAAAGAAAATGCTCTTGTTTGGCTGTGTAAAGAAAACCAAAATGAAAATTAGTCAATTTTTTCTGTTAGCCATATAAAATAATTGCAT
>JAUPMG010198367.1:0-10055 GCA_031762675.1 Pachysandra terminalis
ATTAGGTTAATGGTTCGATTTTTCCCCCTTACATATTTTTCACACTTATATTATATATGTTGGGTTTTGGTTCGGTTTATAAGAGTGTATTAAAATGTTAGGTTTCGGTTCGGTTCGGTTTAGAAAAATGTAGCAAAATGTTAGGTTTCGGTTCGGTTCGGTTTAACCGGAGTACAAATCCAAAACCGAACCGAATTAATTTAGTTTCGAATTTTCAAAACCAAAACCGAACCGAATTTATAAAAACCCAACCCAAACCGAACCAAAATTGGTTCGGGCTCGATTTTAACCGACCCAAGTTGCACCCCTAATATTACTGCTTCTACAAAAGTTACAATATTCATATATGTCCAATACAAAAGTTCCATTACGGAGAGTAGAGAATTTCTACTTCGAAGAAAACGAAAAGAAAAATTTGCAAATTTATTTTGAAAGTGTTTTTATTTTTTTTATTTTTTCCTTAGAAAGATTGTATTTTTTCCTTCTTTTTTTCGTTTTTCTCTCTTATCTTCTTTTATCACTTTCACCTACTTCTCATCTAATTGCTCGTCATTGTAATCTATGAATACAAGAAATAAAGGAAACAATCAGTCAGCGTTTATGTATGGATTTCTCCCGAGAACATATGCTATCACTAGCCGAATCTCATTATATTTTATGTTATTATTTTTTTTGTTTGCCTAAATTTATTATAATATCAAAGAGGGAGGTCAAGTGATTGAATCTCGAGAGTATATGTATCTGAGGTGCGAAAATACCATTTCACCCTCGGGGAGTTCTCTACACCACATGACACCCCACAGGGTTTATCCCAGAGAGGATCCGCACCCACATTGTTGTGTTGTTCTCTAACAACTTGAGTTTTTAAAATAAATGGTGTTTAACGGACCGGGATCCTCTGTGGTGTACACCACAGGGGATCTTTTGTGGTGTAGAGACAGACTCGGGGAGAAATGGTATTTTCGCCTCTTGGAATGTGGGTCCCGTGAAACGAAAATACCATTTCGCCCAGAGTCTGTCTCTACACTACAGGACACTCCATAGAGTTTACTCCACAGAGAACCCGCACCCGTTTTTAACAGGCATAGAAAAGATGCCTCTAACAAACCGTTAATCGATTGTAAACAGTTGAGATTTTATAGAAAAAAAAAAGGTGGATGGCTCTAAAATAAAAGCTCTCGACTATACCTAAAAGCAAATGTTGTCACAATAGACTAATTCGAAGGATAAATGAATTCTGAAGGAAACCATATATTACTCGACCTAAAATAGTCCCGTGTTTAGGGCTACTCCAGGTTGAACTTAGAGATTATGATATTCCACTCTCCTTACAAAATTAAAAATTATGATAATAAAACAACAAGAAGTATGCATGATTTGATCTATGTTGGATAGAGCTGAGCATAACCATATACCTCTAAACTAACAAATTCACTATATCCTATAATATTTCCATATTTTCTCTACGATGCCAATTCTATTGTATAGAGATGGTTGTGTTGAATTATTCAAAGGAGAAACCTGGAAAGTCCAATCTTATATCCGGTTTTTTGAACATCATCTTGGACTTGCTTTCTATATTCTCGGAATGTAAAATTCTTATAGAGCGAAGGCTGTGTGCGACTCTGTATCACGGCATCATAAGAAGGACAGAAGAAATATGCAATCGATAACCTTTCAACTCCTCCATTCGTAGTCACTCTGTGCTCTGCACTCCTATACACACCATTGCTCCATGCCTACATTTTTACATGCATAAATAAAACTATTAATTATAACTAAAATTAAGAAATCGTGACCGGATCGGTCAACCCAATTGAACCAGCTACCCTATTATTTTGGGTCTGTTTATTTGTAGCATCCTACAAATGGAAGGGTTTCGATATGAAGGGTTTTGAATCAAAGTCATTGGTGAAAAATTACGTTTGAGGGAAAATGAAAGAGTAATTTTGTTATTTTATAAGTTTCACTTAAATTTAGAACATGACTAGTTGTTTTCCACAAACGTAACTTTTAGAAGCTATCCCACACCAGCTTCATCAAAATGGACTTTTTAAAGAAGTGTTTCCAATCAAAGCAATTTTCAGAAGTGTAATCAAACACTCCAAGGCCCGTTTGATAAAGCTTCCTACAAATGCAAGGGCTTTGGTATGGAGGGTTTCATGAAAAAAGGGCTTTGAATCAAAGCCATTGGCTAAAAGTCATGTTTGGTGAGAAACAATATACAAAGGGATGTTCTTGTACTTAATTTTAGGTTAGATGGATATTTCTGTCTTTCTAAAAACTTTATAATATAAATAAAAGGGTGATTTTATTATTTTAAAAGTTTTTGCATAACTTCCTGTAAATGCAGTTTTTGAAAGCAGCTCTACTCCTACTTCACCAAAATAAACTTTCCAAAGAAGCGCTTCCATCAAAAATCTCTTTGAGAAGTATCACCAAACACCCAAGTATTAGGTGAGAAGCCCTTTCAAATCTAGGAAGCGCTTCCTGAGCCTCAGGAAGATACGTGAGACATGGCCTTAATGTCAATTATGGGTCAACCCTTTTTCAACCCCTAAACCGGTTGGTTCTGGGTTATTATACTCAAATTTGTTCTGGGTTAGTTAACTCACCCTTCAAATATATTATTTAAAGATGGGTCCAGGGTTTTAAGTCTCGGGATCTTGGATCAGACCGGTCCCGGTTGATCCTGATCCGGATCGGCGGTACCGGCCAATCTAAAAGTTGAATCGTCCTTTAAAAAAAAAAAATATTTAAAAATTTGGATCAGTTGGACCGGTCGTCGGAACAGCAAGATTGGTCACCGTACTGACAATACCGGTCGAGACCGGTCCAAACCGATACCTATTGGATCGCTGGTTTTATAAATTAAAACAAATTGGATCGGTCCAATCCAGTCACTGGACCAGTCCAGATTGGCTGGTCCGGATCAATATCGATTGGACCGATCTGATCCAAAGCCACGTGATACAATAGTTGTATCGTGGCTTAGGATCGGACCGGTCCTTGCCGATCCTGATACGGACCGGCCTTGAAACCATGAGATGGGAACGTGGTCGTAGCTGCTTAGTAATTACCTGAAACAAATCGCCGATGTTGATAATAAGGGCTTCTGGGTTGGGTTTTACTGTAATCCATCGTCCATCTTTGACAAGTTGCAACCCTCCAACCTCATCTTGATATAATATGGTAAGGAAATCGCTATCGGTGTGTGGCATCAAACCGAAGACCTCAGAGGATGAGATGGGACATGGTGGGTACCTGTTCATTCGGAGATAACAAGTGCTTGACAAGCAATTTTCTTTAAAGAAAGCTGATGAAAACCCCAAATTCTCAGCTAACATTTCAGCCAATCTTTGCGCCAGATCAGAAACTGTGGCTGCAAACTCTTCAATTGTCGAGCTGATGATCAACAAAACATCACAAGTATATTTACAGTTAGTGAAGAAAAATATACACACACACGATCCAACTGAAACTAATCAAATTACTAACACAGGTCAGCTTTCAAAACAGTAACTACACTCTTGATCAAAACTAGTCAGATTTACCACACACACACACGCTGGTCAGCATTGTCGTTGTTAATGAAACAAACTAGTTTCAAAAATGGATCTTCTCCCACAAATGCGGATGTGCTGAGGTACGTGTCGGTGTCCTTGTATGGAACTAAGTTGTTAAACAGACAGGTCTCCAGGCTTTCAGACTGCATACCAACCAGTACTATCACGTCAATGTGAGAGAGAGAGAGATGATAGGAGACTAAGATGTAAGGAGGTGGGACTCGCAAATAAAGGGCCGTATCTTAATGAGCAAGATTCGAGTAAGATATACTGCAGCGCGCATCCATGTTATTCATGGGCTTACAATACATTAAGGCTTTGGCGCATTTTTCAAATCCTGATGTGTTGGTGCGCATCTGCACACGTCACTGAATACATGGTGTGGCCATTATCTTCTGGGGCAAGATTCGCGTGAGAGATGTTGCAACGCACATCCATGTTATTCATCGGCTTACAATACATTAGGCTTTGGCGCATTTTTCAAACCCTGATGTGTTGGTGCGTATCTACACACGCCACTGAATACATGGTGTGCGCAGATACACGATGCAGCATCTGTTACAACAGCCACGCTCCAGAAACATGTAACCGACCCCACAAAAAATACATGATACTAACGTGGCTGTGGACGAAGGTGGCAGAAGTATACAAGAGCAAAATCTTTGATTGATCCATCTTTTATAGAAATCAAAATGGTTGATGTGTGGAACAAAAATCACATGGACCAATCAAATTATACTATACACGTGAAGGGTTGAATAATCCGTGTTGTACATGTTTGCTGACACTGTCGAAAACCCTAGAGATACAAGCAGCTTGGGTTCAGTACGGGTTTTTGACAAACCCTAACCCATACGAGCCTACTTATTCCTTGTCCACTCGAACTTGAGAGGCACCAGGTTGGCTTCTGTACGGGTTTTGACAAACCTTATCCTAATAACCTCAAGATATTCCGTCTCTACCCAACTACGCTAAAGGCAGTAGGATGGGATTTGTACTGAGTTTTGACAAATCCTAAACCTGACCACCACAAGATGTTCGTCTCCATATCAACCTGAAGACAAGGTTGGGGTACAGCTCAACTGCCGATTTGGGACGAAGGTCTTCTGTGGATATGAGTTGTGTGAACCTCACACGAAAGTTGATACCGGACTCAGAAGAGCCTACGAGATAGGGTGGTCATTACTGAATAAGATAAAAACAGATTAAAGTAAAAACCGATTTAGGGTTTATAGGTCTCATAGGGTTTTAGACATGTCAATCACCTTTTGTAGGGTCTATCTTGGGGGACAGGTGTCAACTTCGTGTGAGCTTTACATATAGCCCAAGTTCAGAGAAGATCCTCGTCCACAGGTTTTGGGTGGTTTCTTCGGTAATCAAATTTTATGGGATAATCAAAGAGATCCTTGATTAAAATAATAATAAAAACATATCTTCTCGAACATGCCAAGTAATCATGGTGACGGAGACCAGAATATCTTTCACCTGGTTAAATTTAGAAAGTATGGAATTAAAATGACATGGCTAAGAAATAGCCAATCAGATAGATTGATTCAAAAGAAATTCAAGTATAGTGGAATCCACGTGTCGAAGAATGGGATTACTGAAGATACATACCTGAGACTGTGGTTGAAATCTCGGAATCGAGAAATATCGGTAAGAGGAATATGAAAAGCTTCTGACCAGGAGAATTGCCGAAGGCTAGTAGCAGTTGGGGTTCCCCAACGGTAACTATCCGGCGAGAAATTCAAAAGCCTCTCGTTTACCTTCTTCTTGAAAGGCTGTCGGAAAACCTTCACTTGTTCCCGACGCATCCTCTCCAATATCTCCTTTGAAATTCCATGATTTACCACCTGGAAGAAACCCCACTCGCTTGAAGCTTTAGCTATCTCTCTTTTACACTCTTCTGTCTTTTCTCTGTCTCTGAGCTTTAAACGACTGAGATCAATCAGAGGTAGATCACATTCCTCAACGACGAAAAGCTTCATGTCGTTGGGATGATCATAACTTGTCTTGGGTTTTCCGTTGATATTCTGAAAAAGGGTCTTGTAGGTTTCCTGGAAAGGAGGTTCTGCTGATTCCATCCCCATTAAAGCTGAAAGAAGATGAAAGAAATGTTAAGTTCAAAGAAACAAGAAATATATATAGTTATATACTTGTTTTTCTTTTGTTTTTATTTGTCTGGTCTTCGATGAAAACGTTTCCTTATTTGTGTTTTCAGCTCTCGAGACAAAGCTGCTTGCCCTTCATTTATTGTCGTGACATAGGTTTTTACTTTTTACAGGTGGACGTGATAAGGTGGCGATACCAATCATCCCATGAAACATCCGCCACGCGGCAAATTACAAATTAACCGATTACGTAGTGTTTGCGAGTTAACTCGGCTGAGTTTCGAGTTAGATCGTCCAGTTAATGAACCGGAGCAGGCAGTCAATCAGATGATTAGGATCCTACCCATTCAATGCAGTTTCCTTTCACTAATGAGTAATGAATGAGAAAAGTCAGGTTTTGGCTCCCCGACCTTTATGAATGACAATAATGTTTAACCAACCAAAACAAACTACTAGGCCATGGTTTATCCTTCAGGATTTAGCTCGTCATTTACACCATCCAAATTGATATTACAACATACCATGCTAACTCATATATGTGTATGTGAGAAAGAGAGAGAGAGAGAGAATTGTTGGATCTTTTCTTGTGAGTGACAAAGCTAAGATAGAAATGAAGCAATCCACATGAGAAATATCTTTGTTTATACATAATATATAGTGTAAGAGAGAAACAAAAGAAAAAGAACAACAAAGCAATGAGATTAAGATAGTAAAAAATTACAAAATGGTCGTAGGCAGGTACCCAAAATGTAGTTTAATTGAGAAACTGGATAGAAAAGAATTAGAGAAGAAGAGAGGTTCCAATAGTGTAGGAAAGAAAAAGGCAAAAAGAGTGCTGAGAGGAAATTAAAGAAAGTACTTACATGAGAGAGCAGAAAGATAAAGAGCTAACAACTGGGTTTTGTGGGAAAGCAATAGGATGAGTAGTCCATGAAGTCTGGACTGAAAGATATTTATAGGAAAGATATGCCATCCTATCACTTGTAAATTATGAGAAGAAATTGAGGCTAAAATGATTGAAAATCACTGGCTCAAGAGAGGAACACGCGTCTCTAGATGTTATCAGAGAAACCCAACTGAGATTTTTTTTTGTTTTTATAAAAAAGAGAGAACTGTACTGGTTCTGCCTTTAAGCTTTCAAATGGTCTCTATTAATACAGGTCTCTCTCACGTGGATAGTTTCAGTTTACCATCTGCTTAAAATGCCATCTCTCTCTCTCTCTATATATATATAAAACCTCAACCAACAAACAAGGCACATGGAACAGTATACCCAACAGTAGTACAGTGGCATCAGTCCATGTACGTTGTAGAATCTGACAACATCTGGGCTCACATGCTTACTTCAATTTCCACGTCAGTGTGTTCACACTTGGCGCGCATGTGCCTTGCCTATTAGAAAAGGACACGGTTATGCCTTACCAATTAAGTTTAAGGCTGTGGCCAACACACTCTTCGACCACGTGCCTCCCGTCCGAGAGTATTTCGTCTGGTCCACAGAACTGGATTATCTGTTAAAACTTACTTGTGCTCTATGTTATAATGTTTGTACTTCTAAGACTAAAGTTCAATTTCGCCCGTCTTTATAATTGCTCCGTTGTACTGTAATAGTTGTTTATATACAGGTGAGTGTGCTTGTCATAGCCTTGAACAGACCAACATTACAGAGACGATCCCTACCCCATATCTGTGTGCTTTGCGCGGTGGCCTTTATTAGGGAACCCGTGTTGAAGGCTAAGGTGTGGAGCCAGCCGAGCATTACCAACAAAGAAGTGACTCGTAGATGTTGGTTGAAGCAAAGATCAATTAAGTCTTTGTCTATGAATGGTGTGGACCAACTAATTAATTTCAAAAGATGGAATGGATAGCATTGATAAGTTAGAAGAAAATTAATACAAGTTTAGGAAGAAGATTAATCCTTTCTTATTGCGCGATTAATGATGAACACTTTGAACTTTTTCTGTTCCGGACCCAATTTTCACAAAATTCTAAGCACTAGTTTAATTAAAATAACATTAAAGACAGAGAGAAAGCATGCAATGTCTGACGCATTTGTAAAAAGTTATGGGCCAAACCCATCAAATTGTCTACTACTCCTCGTGGGTTGGTCCTTCAGAATAAATCCCCAAAATATATATGTGTGTTGTCATCCAAACGTAATGTAAAATATCTGGCAACCGCTCGTTATCCCTGAGCCTTACGATGGATTCTCACCTTCATTATAATATAATAAAAGAAGGAGGTGCACGATCGTTTATGTCTCGACTGAGCCAGAACGCATTCATTTTGGTCACCATTGTTGATCCCGGCCCATTCATTCAGATTGTAGGTCCCAGCCGCGTATATAAGTTTTAGTTAGTGTTAGATTAGGATGGATTTAGGTTTTTCCTACATGCTTAGCCCGCTATATTTGCAAGAGCAAAACAAGTGGGGTGGGTTTTCACAAACCTTACCTTGCCCCTAAAAGAACCCCCTGATATCAAACCCACTCCCAACCCTAACGGGGCGGGTTCAACCAAGTTATAAGATAAACTAAAATTAATTATTTTTTTGAGTTAAATCATTAATTTTTTTTAGATATATTTGTTGTAATCTATTAATATATTTAATGTAATTTATTAATATTTTAATGTAATTAAAAATTTCAATAGTCATGTTTGTTCCCAAGAGTCGTATTGTTTTTCAAAAGTCATCTTGTTTGGTTTTAAACCTTTTCATGAAACAATACTTTCTTTAGGTTATGTCTTTTCAAAATGGTGTTTATGAAACAACACTTTATTTGGGTTGTGTCTGTTTGAAAGGGTGTGATTTTCTCTATAAATAAAGATCCAAATCACTTGGAGGAAAACAGAAAAATTTTGCAGATTTTTCAAGTGCTCTTTCAAATGTTTTCTAATATCTGTCGAGTGGTACATCTAATCAAGTTCGCAGCCCAGTAGGTGTGCCGTGTAGCATACCACACTGGTGACAACTGTTGTATCATGGAGACCAAACGTCTTGAATACATGTTACATCGGGAGAGTTCTTGGGGAGGTCGAATTTTAGTTTGAAGGACAATGCGTTAAGTTGCACGCCTCAGTCATTTTCGATAAGCTTTTCTTCATTCTTTTAATTTTCTGTATTATTTTTTCAACAATCTTAAAACCAAAATATGCTTATGAAGATGAATTCAACACCAGAACTCACTAAGTTGGAACCATTCAATGGGAAGTTTCAAAAGCTTATGTTCTTTCTAGGGACCATCAATGTTGCTTATGTGCTGTTCAGGTTTACCTTCTAATTTGTGGGGGGAAGCTATACTTTCTGCATGTTACATCCTTAATAGAATTCCACATCCTTATGAGTTATGGAAAAACTATCCACCAAATCTGAAATTTTTGAAAGTATGGGGGTGTTTGGCTAAAGTTGGTCTTCTTGACTTTACGAAAAAGAAAATATGACAAAGAATTGTTAATTGTGTTTTTATTGGATATGCTTAACATAGTGCAGCCTCTGTTGATAATGATGAAATTAATCTTGATCTAAGACGGAGTAAACAGATTAGGAAGGATTCAGGTTTTGAACCTTATGGTTCTAACTTTTTCACATCTTTTTTAATCGAAGAAGATCCTAAGACATATCAAGAAGCTATAACATCTATAGATTCAGCATTTTGGAGAGAAGCTATCAATGTAGAATTAGATTCCATTATGGTCAATCATACATGGGAGTTAGTGGATCTTCCTCTTGGAAATAATGATATAGGTTGCAAATGGATTTTTAAGAAAAACTAAAGCCAGATGGGTCAATAGACAAGTTTATGGCTAGATTGGTAGCCAAAGGTTATAAACAGAAAGAAGGAATAGATTATTTTGATACCTACTCACTTGTGTCTAGAGTGACTACAATTAGAGTCTTGTTTGCTATTGCATCCATTTATAAATTGGGGATTCATCAAATAGATGTTAAGACGGCATTTCTAAATGGAGCTTTAGAAGAAGAAATTTATATGGAACAACCCGAAGGTTTCATTGTTCAAGGGAAAGAAGATAAAGTGTGTAACTGGTTATTCTTTTTATGGCTTAAAACAGGCTCCAAAACAATGGCATGCAAAGTTTGATAGCACATTAGTATTAAATGGCTTTACTATTAATGAATCTGATAGATGTGTATATACTAAAGTTACTGATAGTTCTTATGTTATCATATGTTTATATGTTGATGACATGATGATTTTTGGTTCTAATTTGCAAGTTGTGAATAATACTAAGAAGTTTTTATCTTCGAACTTTGACATGAAAGACTTGGGGGTAGCTGATGTTATTTTGGGTATAAAAATTACTCACACTTCTAGTGGACTTGCATTATCACAACCACATTATGTTGAGAAAATGCTTAA
>JAUPMG010198378.1:0-10055 GCA_031762675.1 Pachysandra terminalis
TGATTGATCATATATTTTGTATCTTAAAAATAAAATATCATCCTATGAAAAATATTATGAATTTATAATTTAGTTAACATATACCATTTCATGAGATATGAATATCTCTTTTATGTTTTATTAGTTTATGTGATATATTATGACTTTCCTTTACACTTATTGAAGTTTTTTTAAAGTTTTCATGCATCTGAGTGCGAAACGCTTCGTGTTCACATTAATATATGTATTATATGAGTGGGTGTATCATGTTAAAAACATGTCAATTTATCATACTTTTAGCTTATCTTCACATGTAAGTGAGTCTTGTTTTATGTATCCACCATTTTCCTTGTATATCCACCGTATCCATGATTTTGACAGTGTATCCACGCGTATCCAATATGTATCTCGATAAGTATCCTTTTTTGGGCCAACCGATATGCTTCCTCGATACGATATTTTAAACCATGAACCCAACATGACTATCAAGACCATCTTGATTTCTTGGATTAAGAGATATTATTTGGTCACTATTCATATCCGAATCATGCATCGATCGCAAGGACAGAGAAAATCACTGCTCCGACAGCAAGCTACCTCAACCAACGAACGTCTATCATCCTTCACATCACACGAAAGTAAATGATTAAATTCATTAACAGCACCCTTCTTCTCCACCACCTTCTCTGCCACCAGTCTATCATACCCAGCCTAAATAAGGTCAGAAATGATCTTCTGATCGGTAGAGAAATCAGAAAACCGTCACCAAGACACAACAGATCACCAAATTGACGCTTCGAATAAGTGTTACTCAACAGAGAAACACTACCACACTGTTTCTTCTCGCCTGAACAAACCAACAGAGAAATTGCCGAAATGGATTTTACTCATTTGGACAAAGAGCTCCTGAAATATCCTACACTCCGCAACTCATCTTTGTTATTACTCGATACACAGGTTTCCAAAAAAAGAGACATCTCCAACCTATGATGGATCAAAGATAAGGCAAGCTCCAAAGCCTTCAAAGAACAATCCACCAAGGCTTTAATCAATTCTTGGCTTGGCCCAGCTTCCAAACTCATCAACCCATCAACCATCTTCATTCCACAAACGACAGGATTCGGCCCAACTCCCACCCATCTGACCCAAAACTATTATCCAAAATAATGGATTCATCCAACTTAGCCCCACCATTAAATTCTCGAATCTTCCCAAGACCCAAACAGCCCACCTTAGAACTCGACCCAGCACCCAAACCAAAAGACCCCACCACCTTTTGACCCGATCCAAACCGTACATCCTTCAGCCACTCCAAGTCTGAATCCCCTTTGCCCAACCGCACCCTACTCACCTCATATCCCCTATTGACCACATAATTACCAAACTGGCCTTGACCAAATCGCTTCATGGATCTGGACCTGGACCTGGCCTGATCTCCAAATCTACCATCTCCATTACTAAAAGAAAAAGATCTCGGTCTAGCACCCCTCTCAAATCTCAATGAAACGGCCCCTAGAAGACCCATATAGCCTATGAGGATCCAATCCCTTATGGAAATATTTTGAATCGCACCTAGAAATCCTCCTAAATTCTTGCCAACTGTAACTCCTACAAAAAAAATAGAAAATTACCCTTTTTCCATAACTGATTGCACCCCCAACTCAGGAACCAATCTCTTGTTGCCACCTATCACCCCTCTCGCCACCTCATCGTCATCAAACTTGGACCCCCATCTCTGAATTTTGTCAATTGCTTCTACACCAACGACCTCTCTGAAGGAGACTACTTGAATGATAAATTAATTCATCCCCAACACCAAGGAAATGGAACAAGGGATACAAAAAGGATTACCACATTTAACTAAGACTTTAGCATATTTCATCCATCTTCTTTGAGAAGTAAAATCATCAACCCGAGTCACCCAACTAAATCCGTCACAACAATCTCCAATAATCTTAAAGATTTCATCGGTCCAACAATTTGGAGGCAAACCAAAAACATAAATCCAAACACCCTCTCTGCAATCCTCAAAGGGGGCTATGATCTTATTATCCTCCCATCTGTTAATAATCACATCATGCTTAGATCAAAGAGGAAAAATGTAACAACCCGAAAATTTTAATAAGTGATTTTGGGCCAAATTTTGATTTTCAAAATTTTTGAGTTTTGAGTTTTAATGAATTTGGGAGTTTTGCGAACTTTACTTAGAGTTATTCTTTTTATTGACTAGAACACATGGGAACACCTACTTGAGCACACACCATAACAATCCCACTTAAAAATCTGAACCAAGAGTGGGGATTTTATCACTTAATGAAAACCTAAATCTAAGGGTTGAGAATCTTCATGATTCTAGGGTCCGGTGTCTCGAGCCTAATGGGATTTTTTCTACCAAGTTGTTTTGTAAGTCTTTGACGGCTATTGGTCCTTCGTCGCCTCCTCCTTTCCCCCCATCCTTGCTTTGGGGAGCTAAGGTTCCTCCTAAGGTGAAAGCTTTTGTCTGGACTGCCTTGCATTATCGTATGAACATTGCTGATATCCTTCAGAGGAGGAGGTCGAATATGACACTCTCCACAGGTCTGCCCTATGTGCTTGGCCCATGGGGAATCTGTGAATCATCTGTTCTTGGGTTGCAATGTTGCTAATCAGGTTTGGAGATTCTTTACCTCTTCCATAGGTGTTACGTAGGTTGGCCATTGTACGGTGCGTGATTTTCTATCCCAGTGGCAATTTCAGGGGCTTGGTACTCGGGGAAAGATTATGTATAGAGCTCTATTTTTTGCAGTGTTATGGAGGATTTGGAATGAGAGAAATAAGAGAATTTTCGAAGGTAAAGGAAAGATGTTGGAGGAGATCATCGATTCCATCATGGTTATGACAGTGTCTTGGGTCTACTCTCATCCAGGGTTTAAAGATGTTTCATAGGTAGATATGATGAGAAGCTGGGAGTCCGTGGCCTATTTGTAGTCCCCTCTGGGGCTTATTTTCTTTGCCCTTTTTGTATTTTTATGTTTTTTATGCTGTTTATCTTTTTATTTTTCTTTGTTTTATCTCTGTACTCTCTTCTCCTTTCTTTTCTTAGTAAAACTCGTTATTGATCCAAAAAAAAAAAATCTAAGGGTTGAGAGTTAAGGAGGGATAAGGATAGAAAGGGGGGCCTAACCCTATTCTCTCATTGTGTTGTGTTGAGAAGAAGAGAGAAGAAGAAAATCTAGAAGGAGAGCAAGAAGAGGAAGAGGAAGAACATCATCAAGAAGGCTAGCTTGGAGTTTGGAGCTTGAACTGGGGTCCACCTTTGGCTTGAAGAGGTAAGTACATTGTGTACTTTCTTGGAGTCCATGCTTGAAGATTTCCATGGAGGAAAACATGAGATTGGTGTTGTGATTTATGATTCTTGAATATTTTGGTTTATACATTTCATGTTTTAGTGTTCATATTTGTGCATTTTGTATCTTAATGTATAGGTTTGCTTATTTAATACTCCTTGCTTCATTTTGGGTGTTTGTTTGTTTGTCTCTAAATGCTTGATGATTGATTTCAAATGCATGTGTGGTTAATTGATATGCTTTGTTATGTATTTCAAACCTAATTTGTCCTTTGGAGGAGGCCAAATAGAATGGAATAGAAGAACACGAGTTGGGGCGAAATCTGGGCAAGGAAAACCAAGAAATCGAGCTAGTCGGTGGGCCGACGGAACCCGCCGACAGAGCCAAAATAACTTGAGTTGGTGTCGGGGGCTCGTAGGTCCGCCGATAGGACCCACCGACGAGTTGGGGCACATACCAGCCCTGTCGATGGATGGTCGATGGTACCGATGAATCGACCACAAAGGGGACACTGTCGGTGGCTCGTCGGTCCGCCGACGGGATCCGCCGACAGGGACTTAGACTTTGGGAGCTTTGGTCGGTGGATCCATCGGTGGTACCGACGGAACCCGCCGACGAGCGTCGGTGGATTCATCGGTGGCACCGACAAATGTAGGACTTTGACACTTGAGTTGGGGGATCCGTCGGTGGCACCGACAGATGTAGGACTTTGACACTTGGGTTGGGGGATCCGTCGGTGCCACCGACGGAACCAGTCAACGAGCGTCGGTGGATTCGTCGGTGGCACCGACGGATGATTTGGACCTAAAGATATTGGTCGGTGGATCCGTCGGTCCACCGACGGGACCCGCCGACGGGGGTGATTGAAACACAATAAATAAGAACTTGATGGTGGGGTTTGACACCCAAATTTAACTAATGATGCACTTGGAATTGTTGAGATGCTATTTCTCACCATGATTTGAATGAAGCATGATTACTCACTGCGGATTATTCTCATGACTACATATAATTGATTGCTACTTGCTGTGATGGTCGCTTGCGACCTTTGAACCTAGTAGGATGAAACATGAACTTATTCCTACACATGACCGGTAGCATCCGGTATATTGGTAAATAGTAATTGATTCAGTGACTTGCTTTGGGATGATCAAATGCTAGGTGGATTATATTGTTGGATGGTACCTTGTTCTGCATGAACATTGGCGCCAGGTGAACATGGACTGACGTAAGGATGCTTCCGTTATCTATTTACTAGTTCCTGCATATGTAGATGTGTGTGGCTCAGTATGATTGGAATAAATTGTGTTTACGCAGTTATGATTATTCGTATGCATATCATGTAGTTGAATGTTAGCCACATGCATTAAAGGGCATTCATGCAATGTGGGTACGCATATGAGACTCAGATCCCAGACCAACCTTGACTTCTCTTAAGGAGGACCAAAGGTGTAATGTGAGGATATTTGAACTCCGAGATGAGTTCCAAATGAGAGATAAATTCTCTGGAGTCCCGAGTGGACTATATATGTATATATCTAAAATGATTTATGGGTGAGGGATTAGCTACCCCAAGAGCCCGAGGATTCCTATAATATTGTATTATATAGAGAGAGAGAGAGGGTAACCCAATTGATAGTTGTGAGTTTGGTGATGTGTCACGGAGGGGACTCGAGTAGATGAGACCCTTGGAATCATCCCTGCGGGAGGATGTGTCCCTGATAAAAATAGAGGTGGGGCATGACTTTCCCATAGGTTGTGACTCCCTAAAACTGTGTCGTACACACAGAATCCGTTGTTGGCCTTAGTCCGAACGGGCACATGTATTCTTGAGAGATGCATGGTGGCGCAGTCGGGATCAGCGTGAACTTCCGACATCATAATATCAACGGCATTCATTGTATTCACCTGTTTGTAATGGTCATCATGTTTGGCTAGTAGTCTAATTGCTCATGTCATTGCATCTAATGAGCAAACCACTGCATTTCTTCATGGCATGGCATACATTCGTAGATATGCATTCAAATGTGTGACTCTTGGATTGTACCTTGTACTTTCTGAGCACGTAGCTCAGGCCTTTCTAGCTTCCAACATTTCAGGTGAAGTCACTTGAGATGATATACCGCCATGGTGGATACCTTGAGGACTTGGAGCCAAAGATGAGAAGACTTAGCTCCCTTTTTGCTTACCATTTCAGATCTTGTTGTACTTTGATTGGAGTAGTTGAACTCCTTTCTTGTTAGGCTGTGTTATCAGCCTCCTCTTGTATTAATGGTTTTGTGGTTGTTGTATTTGAACCATGTATCGGTTTGAATCATATATATATTTGTTTTTGCTTCCGCTGTTGTATCCTTTCGAGGAATTGTTGGATTACTAGATGTACTTTTGGGCGAACCATCCCTTAGGAAAGTGTAGAGGAGGGGTGAGAGTCATACCTAGAATCCTAGGACTATGCTCATGTGTTCATGAAGCATACTCTGGAATTCGGGTCGTGACAAAGTGGTTCAGAGCTTAGGATTTAAATTAGTTGTAGAAACGAGACACAAGATAAGTAGGAAGAACTAAAAGTACTAGGACTGTGAGGAAATACCTGTAGGATGTGATGGGAGATGTAAGCAAGGGAATAGATATGTAAGACCAGGAATTAGGATTGATTGCCAGTTGTGTGCCCTTAGAGGTTGCTTTCTGAGGGATGCTGAAGGATAGAGAGCTCGCCATTCCCGAGGACCTAAAGATTGAACCTTAAAGATGTATTGTGTGGTGAGTATACTGGGTTGGAAAGTCCAGTGGGACTTGATAACCAAAGGCTTGCACTGTGTTGATTGCTAAAACGTATGTAAGTATGTAAAACCCTAACACTGACAAAGTACCTCCATAAGTATAAGGGACAATGTAGTTGCAAATACATCTATGCCCTAGAATTTATGAAAAGGAAGGTGTGTAGCATAATTATTAAGAAAAGATAAAAGATACATTATAAATAAGTATAATGGTTTAATCCCAAAAGGAATTTCTACAAAATCTAACTGTTTAAAACATGGTGTAAGGGATCGTCCGATCCCGAGTTGGATCGGACGATCCCCGAGTTGGTTCCGATCCGAGACAAACCCCCAAAGTTATGGATCATTCCGATCCCGAGATGGATCGGGCGATCCATCTCGGGATCGGAATGATCCAAGATTTTTTTTTTTTTTTTAATTAAATTCAGCCGGTCCGTCTCGGCCGATCCCGAACTGTTTTCCGAGTTTAAACACTATGGTTTAAAATAATGATAAGTGAGTTAATAGGGCCTAGACCACATAATAGAAGGTAAGGAAAGTGGAACTGTGATATCTGAACTCTTAAGGAATTCTAATGTTGAAGTGTTACATTTAAGTGTTTTGAAAGTTTGATTGGTGCGACTAATTTGAAGTGTGGTGTGTGGCAGAAGCTGTTACGTGATGTGAATGATTGACTCCTAGATTTTGTTATAGATGTGACTGTTTGACTTGCTTTTGTGCTAAGAGTTGTGACTGTAGTAGTGATGGGGAATATTGTCGGTTAGTAGGGGAAATTGTGGGTCCAATTCTTTGCGGGTGTCACGTGTGCAGGTATCTTGTGGTCAGGCCCGAGAGAGGCTGGCAGGCTATAGATATTGGCAAGCTATGGATGTTGGCGGGCCGGAATGGTACACAAGAGTCCCATGTAGGAACTTGAGTTGAAATAGAATCATGATTTGGTGACGTTAATAGCACTTAGAGGTGGAGTACTATTGGAGCAGAGTCATACTAGAACCGTAGTTGACTTGCCTTGTTTGTTTGAGATTTGCGTGTGATTAGTAGTGGCTACCCGGTTTGCGCATGACGTCGAATGTTGCATGAGTGAGTCATGTTGTTTGAACTGCCAGACTTACCTCCGTCTTTTGAACTCAGAATGACCGGAGAAGGAAGATCGGGTATGGCAGATTCGATGAGGCAAAATTAGTATCCAGATGTGGTGTTGCCGCAAGAGAACCAATCGAGTGAACCTTTATAGAGATTCAAGAGGCTAGGACCATCTGTGTATATAGGTTCGACTGATCCCTTGGAACTTGGAAGCACAAGAGTGGTGGGTCAACTCGACCATATTTTCGAAGTTTTAGAATGTGAGGATTTGGAGAAGGTGAGGCTAGCTGTCTTCATGCTTGAAGGAGAGGCTAAGAGGTGGTGGAAGACCTTACTAGAAGTGATGGGAGAAGAAGATGTGTGTTGGGAAAGATTCAAGGGTATGTTCCTGGAAAGGTATTCCCTAAGGAGCTTAAGAAGGGATAAGGAGCTCGAGGTCATGAAGCTAAAGCAGAGAAGTATGTCCGTGGCAGAGTACGAAACCAAGTTCACCGAGTTGTCACAGTTTGCGCCATACGTCGTGGATACCGAGGAGAAGAGGGTACTTTGGTTCAGAAATGGATTGAAGGGAGGCATCAAGTCAAAAATGATTGTGAGAGAGTTTACAAGGTACAATGATGTAGTTAGTACTGCTAAGAGATTGGAGAAGAGTATCACGAAACATCAGAAGATCCAGGATCAAAGGAGGTTGGAGCGGAAGAGAAAGAAACATCAAGGGAACCGAGAGTGTCAACATTGATATCAGTCGGCGCGACATATGACCCAGATATGTTACAAATGTGGAAAGAAAGGTCATCTTCAGAAGGATTGCCATCCACCACCTAAGCTTCAAGAACCAAGACCCGCAGTTCCAGAGTACCAACTGTCTCCTCGACCGCATCAGCAACAACAGGCGCATCAAGTACCAATTCGCCTTCATGCCATCTGTCAGTCCGAAACTTCATAGAAGAGGATGTCCAAAGAGGATATCCACGTCAATTCGAGGACCATGTACGTAAATTTCGAGGAAGAAATTCTTTTAAGGGGGATAGATTGTAACAACCCGAAAATTTTAATAAGTGATTTTGGGCCAAATTTTGATTTTCAAAATTTTTGAGTGAGTTTTAATGAATTTGGGAGTTTTGAGAAAATTTACTAAGTTATTCTTTTTATTAACTAGAACACACGAGAACACCTACTTGAGCACACACCATAACAACCTCACTTAAAAATCTGAACCAAGGGTTGGGATTTTATCACTTAATGAAAACCTAAATCTAAGGTTGAGAGTTAAGGAGGGATAAGGATAGAGAAGGGGGGTCTAACCCTATTCTCTCATTGTGTTGTGTTGAGAAGAAGAGAGAAAAAGAAAACCTAGAAGGGGAGCAAGAAGAGGAAGAGGAAGAGGAAGAACATCATCAAGAAGGCTAGCTTGGAGTTTGGAGCTTGAACTGAGGTCCACCTTTGGCTTGAAGAGGCAAGTACATTGTGTGCTTTCTTGGAGTCCATGCTTGAAGATTTCCATGGAGGAAAACATGAGATTGGTGTTGTGATTTATGATTCTTAAATATTTTGGTTTATACATTTCATGATTTAGTGTTCATATTTGTATGCATTTTGTATCTTAATGTGTAGGTTTGCTTATTTAATACTCCTTGCTTCATTTTGGGTGTTTGTTTGTTTGTCTCTAAATGCTTGATGATTGATTTCAAATGCATTTGTGGTTAATTGATAGGTTTGGTTATGTATGTCAGACCTAATTTTTCCTTATGGAGGAGGCCAAATAGAATGAAATAGGAGAACACGAGTTGGTCTAGGCAAGGAAAACCCAAAAATCGAGTTCGTCAGTGGGTGGTCGGTCCACAGACGGAACCAGCCGACAGAGCCAAAATAACTTTGAGTTGCTGTCGGGGGCTTGTCGATTTGCCAATGAGACCCACCGACGAGTTGGGGCACAGACCAGCCACGTTGGTTGATGGTTGGTGGTACCGACAAGCCCCGTCGGTTGATTGTCGGTGGTACCGACAAATCCGCCGACGAATCGACCACAGAGGGGACACTGTCGGTAGCTCGTCGGTCCACCGACGGGATCCGCCGACAGGGACTTGGACTTTGGGAGTTTTGGTCGGTGGATCCGTTGGTGGCACCGACGGAACCCGCCAACGGGCATCGGTGGCTCCGACGGGATCCGCCGACGAATGTAGGACTTTGACACTTGGGTCGGGGGATCCGCCGGTGGCACCGATGGAACCCAGCAACGGGCGTCGATGGATTCATTGACGGCACTGACGGGACCCACCAACGGATGATTTTGACCTAGAGATTTTGGTCGATGG
Organism: Pachysandra terminalis; assembly: GCA_031762675.1. Classification (NCBI taxonomy): domain Eukaryota; kingdom Viridiplantae; phylum Streptophyta; class Magnoliopsida; order Buxales; family Buxaceae; genus Pachysandra; species Pachysandra terminalis. The sequence continues at coordinate 9,484 of JAUPMG010198378.1, forward strand.
ATCCGTCGGTCCACCGACGAGACCCGCCGACGGGGGTGATTGAAAAACAATAAATAAGAACTTAAGGGTGTTTGACACCCAAATTTAACGAATGATGCACTAGGAATTGTTGAGATGTTATTTCTCATCATGATTTGAATGAAGCATGATTACTCAATGTGGATTATTCTCATGACTACATATAATTGATTGCTACTTATTCCTTTGAACCTAGTAGGATGAAACATGAACTTATTCCTACACATGACCGGTAGTATCCGGTATATTGGTAAATAGTAATTGATTCAGTGACTTGGTTTGTGATGATCAAATGCTAGGTGGATTATATTGTTGGATGGTACCTTGTTCTGCATGAACATTGGCGCTAGGTGAACATGGACTGACGTAAGGATGCTTCCGTTATCTATTTACTAGTTCCTACATATGTAAATGTGTGGCTCAGTATGATTGGAATAAATTGTGTTTACGTAGTTATGATTATTCTTATGCATATCCTGTAGTTGAATGTTAACCACATGCATTAAAGGACATTCATGCATTGTGGATCCCCGTATGAGACTCAGATACCAGAC
>JAUPMG010198389.1:0-10055 GCA_031762675.1 Pachysandra terminalis
AAGTATCCAAAATATATTGGATTTAAATTCAAACTAGAGGGGTCTAACGATCTGTAACAGAAACTGATCATTTGACCTTAATACCCCTCAATCAATGATAATTGTAATAAATATGAATCATTTTTTAATTATCTATTTTTTTATTTTATTTTTTAATTCTTTATTTTTATCCTATAATTATATGAGATCAATGGGGTTTTCACAATTTTCATTGATACTAAGCTTCTTTTTTCTTTCATATAAGCATCTATTTTGTTTTTAAGATTATTAAATAAGGTATCCAAGGGTATTTTTGTCCATAAATATACTTTCAAACTATAGGGGAGGTGTTTGTGATGGCCAAAGTTTAAGGGGTACTTGTTACTATTATGCCAAACTCAAGGGGTGTGAAAGTAATTTATCATTTTTTTAAACTTTTAATTAGAGTTTTGATTTATTTCGGCCGGAATTTTAGCTGAAAAAGTATTAATTTCAAGTGAAATTGTTTGGCCAAAAGTACATTTATTTCGGTGAAATTTTGCCGAAATTTCGGCAAAATAATCCCTTTTTCGGACGAAATAATCTATTTCAAAAAAAATGGATTTCGTGTTACGGTGGGTTGAGCCGACACCGAAATTTCGCGAAAATTAAAAACTATGATCAGGACCCATATCAGAAGATCCTCACTCCCTCATAAAGCTTGTCATGTGATAGCAGGAGGAGATGATGCTCCTGCTTGCTCCATGGCCTTTGTTTTTCTCTGTGGTCTTTCAATTCTTCTAATAGTGATCAGTAGGTAGGAGACCTAGTCCCCAGCAGCGTCGCCAATGTTTTGTGGGTGGTTTTGTGAATAATCACCAAGTATGATATTATTGATTAACGGGAAACTAAATCAACGAGGGATCGTATCCCATCTCTAGAAGAACTAAAGAGTTAAACTGGTGGACCGTCTAACACCGGTCGAACCAGGCTAAAGGAGATAATGGGTCAAGGTGTTAGAGCTTCTCCAAGCCCTAGGGCTCTAATTGAGATTATGACTGAACCTTCTGCAAGCTGCCTACGTACCCAAACAGGGATCAAGTCAGACGTAGTTCAAGGTTTAATAATTTTGTCAGAGGTCTCCCCCCTTTTTTCATTCTCTTCCCGAATGAGGGAAGTGAGCCAGTATTTATAACTTTTGGAAGAGAAGTTAATTGCAGTTAGAATTCCCAACCATCGTTTCTGACGGTGGTTAAAACGTTCACCTGGGGTAGTACTCATTATGTACCTCAGTTTCTTAGTTGGACCAATCACAAGTCGTTTGAAAAATTACAGGTTTTCCACTGAGAGACAGTGACATGGCCTATAACCCAAAATACGGCCAAGTGTTGGCGAGCCTCACGACACCTCGATATGGGCGTTGGCGATCAGTAGAATATTAATGGTAATGAAAGCTATTTAGCCTTGGCATCATCGAGACTGTCCAGTCTTGACGCCATCGAGGCTACTAGTCTTAGTACTTTAGAGACCATGTGATCTTCTACGTCGCCGAGGTTTCCTTTCGTTCCTTCTACGTTGTTGAGGTTCCCTCTAGACGGAGGCTATGGTATCACTCTCTACGTCGTAGAGATTTGCTCTTAGATGGAGATAGTTTCACCTTCTATATCTTAGAGCTTCGCTCTTAGACGGAGGTAGTATCACCTTCTATGTCTTAGAGCTTCACTCTACACGGAGGTAATATCACGTTCTACGTTTTAGATCATCGCTCTAGACGGAGGTAGTATCATCTTCTACATCTTCGAGCATCGCTCTAAACGGAGGTAGTATCACCTACGACATCATCAAGCATCGCTTTAGACAGAGGATAGTATCGCCTATGACGTCATCGAGCATCGCTCTAAATAGAGGAAGTATTGCCTACGACGTCATCGAGCATCGCTCTAAACGGAGGTGGTATCGCCTACGACATCATCAAGCATCGTTCTAGACAGAGGTGATATCGCCTACGACATCATCGAGCATCGCTCTAGACGGAGGATATATCGTCTATGACGTCATCGAGCATTGCTCTAGATGGAGGAAGTATCTCCTACAACGTCATCGAGAATCGCTCTAGACGGAGGAAGTATCGCCTACGATGTTATTGAACATCGCTCTAGACAGAGGTATGTATCGACGTCTTACACTTCCAGAGAGATCTCTCCCGTTAGGTGTAAATTCATATCGATGTCGATGTCTTACAGTCTCCAGGGAGGTCGCTACCCTTATGTGTAAATTCATATAGGCGTGTTCAACCGAGACGCATCTCTTTGGTAAACGTGAGGCGCACCTCGAAGGCTCTTAAGAACCTGAGGGGTTGTCCCATCGCAGGTGGGCTCCCTCGAGTATGACTTGAGAGGATGTCCCAACACAAGTGGGGGTTGTCCCATCATAGATGTGCGCCCTCAAGTATGACTTGAGAAGCATTTCTGCATCGGCATCTTGCTGTAAAGGGATCTGGCATCTCGTTGTGGAGTACCTGTTGATATTAGCTCCATTGCATATTCATTGTAGTGTTGATCATTCTGTGATTTATGTAATAACGGGTTATCACGATAGCATACTACCTTCTCCCTACATCTATGTCTTGGTTTTATATTCTTTAAATCGGTTCCTCGAACCGACTGAGATTCTTCCTTAGGAAGTTCCCGAGGGTTATACCCATAGGTATCATTGGGGATCTTGCTATGTGTCGGTCATAGTCCTGACACGTGGCGGTCCATTCTTGGGCTATCTGCTCTTAATATTTTTCATATCTACAATGAGGTAGTGGAAGCATTATAACAATATAAAATATTTTGGATTGTTTTTGGGTTTTGTTTCAAATTCTTTACTAGTTCATAACTGTATTTTCTTTAATAAATATTGGATTTTATTAGAGAAAAATCATTTATTTCTTTCACTTGGTCGAAAAGTGTTTTTGAGTTTTTATTGACAATACAAATTTAGGGATTCTCGATAATGATTTTAAATCCTAAGTCGTGTTTGGATTCCAAGAAAATGCGAGAAAGTCGGTTAAGAAAGAAAAGAATGTGAAAAGACTTAGAAAAGAAAGTGAAAATAACTTTCCTGATGTTGTTTGGATGCTGCAAGAAAATTGCATGACTATTAATAGAAATCATGTACTTGTGCATTTGGTTAGTAAGAAAATCACAAGAATCCTGAACATAATTTCCAAATCTGCCCTTATACCATAAGCCATATTTATGTTATGTCGAACTGTTTTCGGTTTGGTTTTGGTTAGATTTTTAGATTTTGGGTTCGATTTTGGTTTTAAAATTATAAAATCAAATAAAGCCGACTTGATTTTGGGTTGAGACCTTGGTTTAAATCGACCCGGTTTGGTTTGGTTTAGATCATAAAGGACATTAAGCCCATTCCTCAATTCTGATTTCAAATTTTTTCAAGTTTCAAAAAAATTACACCCAATCAAATTTTATTAAAACTTAAAAACAAAAGTAATAAGATTTTATGGTCCCACCTCTCTTGGTTTTAATGTAGAACATGCAACTCTTTTTTTTAATTTTTTGGTCATTTCGTTTATATTTTCTTTTACTTTTTTCCAATTAATAAGATTTTTTTAATTATTAATTAATTATATATATGTCAATCCTTGTAAATATGGATGTTTGGAAAGACAATGTTGGAAGAAGACCAAAAAAAGATTCTTGCGATGCAAAATCCGATCAATTTTGCAAGAAAAAAAAAGTGTCTTTTTTTATCACTATCTTTCTCAAGAAAGTAGTAGGTCCCACTACTTTTTCATTTTCTTGCTAACCAAATGCCAATGAAAAAGAGAAAAGTGCACTTCTTTTTCATTTTTCACGCTTTCTCGGTATCGAAACGTAACCTAAGGTTTGGTGAGGGGGAGAGAGCGTTAATCCAAGAAATCATACAAGGTGTTGACCAAAACAAGTTATAGTGGGGAAATTGGTATGCTGTTCTTAGCAGGTGCTCTATTCAGCATCTTCCCCTCCCATGGTTGGAGGAGCTTGACTAGTGTGCTGAGAAATTCAGGGGAAACAAGTGCTTGATCCATAGATTAGCTCTCAATGCTACCATTTACCATATCTAGAAAGAGAGAAACTCCAGGACTTTCAAATCCAAGTCATCCCCTTACTGGCTAATCTTCTTGACCATCTGTAGGGAGGTTGTTGACAGGTTTGAATTTACCATGACCAAGGTTGTGGACTCCCCTGAGAACATATCTCTAATAGGTAACTGGGAGATTCAAGCTAAGTGTCAGTGGTTCCGTTGGTGCTGTGCGGAATGGCCTTGTACATGTCAATGGCTTGTGAGTTCTGTTGCTGCTGTGTCTTCTGCGCTGTTGTTGGGCACTTGCTATTACTATTCTGTTGTGCGCTCTTGTGCTGTGGTGCTTACTGATCTGACTGTGCTGGCCAGATTAGTTACTATTCTGTTGTGCACTCTTGGGGTGTTAGTGGTATTCTGATGCTCCTTACTGTGCTGATGTTTTTGCTGTTTTGGGGTTATTCCTTTGTTGTTGTGCTTTGAGATGTTGGCGTTTGGGTGTGTTCTGAGCTCATGGGTGTCGAGGTGCTGAATTTGGAGCGGTGTTGCTGACAATGTTCACAATGATCCTGCTGGATTATTGCTTGTTTGGTCTGGCCATGTGTGCTCTTGGCTGTTGTTTGTGTGACTATCTTGTTTTTAGCTTGTTTTCATTTGCTTGGACTTTGCCGGATTGTTTGGCCATCGCTTCTTTTTCTTTTCTTTAATGGAATTACTTACCCTTTACTTACCCTTCCAAAAAAAATAAACAAGTTATAGTGATTGCTTTTAACTTTGGGTTGAGTGGAATCAATTAGCGCAAGCACTAAGTATAATCAATGAATTTAAGATAGTTAGCAACAAATTAGTGAAGAAACCGGGACACTAATATTTTGTTAGCGTACAGGGGATTACTTGCACACTTATTTCGAGGAAAGAATTAATATATCAGTATCAAGATGAGAACAAAGTGGATTCTAAAGAAACTTTGTTACGGTCCCAAAGCAAATAAGGCCTGATTCGATGCGTTCCATCAGTTCTGTGACTTGGGCATATTGCATAGGTCTGTAATATTTGGTATAAGAGATAGCCTCCATGTATCGATTTTGAGTAACGGAAAGAGTTATTTGGAGCAGAACAAGAGCTATATCAAAAAATAGAGAAAAAAGGCCACCTGACGCTAGAGTGGAAACCGCCTTAGAAAGGGTTACCTAGAAGAAGCAGTGGATCAGGTGCAGGTGGCCTTGCAGTGCGGGTGGTACTCTATTGGCCACATGCACATGTGAATGAAAGAAAAAAAAATCTAATATATATATGTTCCACATGAATTTAGGTGACGTGGGCCAATAGAGTGCCGCCTGCACTCACCTGCACCGCAGAGCCACCCACATATGATCCGCTCTCCCTAAAATAGGGATATCTAGAGCAAAGTGTGAGTCATCCCAAAAGAAGAAAAGGGCAACTTGTCGCCAAAGTGACAGTTACTTAGAATGAGAACTGTCAATGATGTTGTTTGTAGAAGCGTGGTGGTCTGTTACTGTCTTAAAGGATTACAAGGCTGATTTTATGCATTCCATCAATCTTGGGTTTCAGGTGTATTGGTCAGGTCCATAACAAACTCACACATCCCCTTGTCATCTTGATCATAGTGGCGGACTGGGTAGTCATCTCCCCTTAAAGAGGTTCATATTGATAGAAAATTGTCATGGTTTTGGTATTTTTCAAGCTAACCGTGCGACACTTGTGCACACGAGCTTTTTGTCTTTGTGTGACAAGTCAGTCTAACTTCCAAACTCTTAAGAAGCTTTAGAGTTGAAGAAAATATAAGAAAGAATAAGAAAAATGGATTATATTACATTAAAACTTGATTGTGTACAACTCTTGAGGTGCCTCTCAGATTTGAGGAGTCATACCCTTTTATAGGCCTTTGGGTTACAATGGCTAGCTTGGATTAGTACAAGTATCACAAATCTAATGGCTAAGGATGTTTCTAGATCTTTCTCTAGAACCTTCTACAATTTTCTCTCTTCTACACCCTTCATTCAGAGTCTTCTAGAAAGCTTCTTGTTAGAGATAGTGACTCATATCAAAAAGAGTTAGTTACATTAATCTCTAGATCCAAAGGGGCCACGGGAAGAGGTCCCTCCCTAGGTGACAAGTCAATCTTTGTGTTGGGTCAAACCATAGGTTGGGGGATGCGGGGAGCGAACGCGGTATGATAAGGGTAGATTAGGGATTTTCCATATACATGATAGGAGATACAAGTTGTAACCTAATTCATTCTGTAACATAGTGAAAACTTCTCTCTCATGGATATAGGCACTACGCCGAACCCTATATATCTATGTGCATATTTGATCTTTGTTTTATGTTTTGATGATTGTTGCCTGCTAACGAACAACACTTCTATATAATTCCTCATTCTTCCTATCTATAAGAGCTTTCTAGAAATCTCCTAGGATTAGTCTAGTAATTGTTATGTACACAAACTCTCATAGATAATAACTTTGGTATATCAACTTCTATGTATCTACATATGATACAAGGGACGCAAATCATTTGTGATATTTGGTGCGATTTTTCCTATTGTACCAATCGTGTAGTGCCATGTAATCAATAATAAAATGGGTTATCGATCATTTCTAAAACCCTAAGAGACATATCAACCTCAAACTGACTTCTACCTTAACCAGAATAACCGATTATTAATACCAACCTTGTACACTTGGCGTTGCGAGGTTAAAACCGTTGGAAAAATCATAGCGAAATATCACAAACAATTTTCTTTCCAAGTTAAGTGAGAAAATTTTAGGACGTAACTAGGAAGTACGTAACATTCTCCCCACCTAAGTTGATGACGTCCTCACTGTGCCTTCATCTTGAAACCTCCTGACTTGCTCCTCAAACTATCACGTGTCAGCATGCTCTCATCTAGCTTCGATGTTGGGTAAACCCCTCCATTTCACCAAGTACTCTGTGCAGGGAGGACCTCAATGACGTCAAACAACTTGATCGGCAAGAATGTAGTCCACCTCATTGTCAAAAGAAGTAGTCACAGATGTTGGAGCTCGTTTTAGGATACTTCTACGTGGAACTTTCACATACTCATGGTATGGCTTCAAGTTACTTGCATTGAAGATTGGACGAGTCTTCAATTTAGAGGGTGATTGCACCTAGTAGGACAACTTGCCTATCTTTTTATCATAGGAAAGAGACCTTTGAGTTGACTAATCAGTATAAACTCTTCCATCGTCACGGCAACTAACAAAATCTTTGGACTTTCCACATCCTTCATCTAGTTAGTCCTTCTCGGCTTATATTCAAATACGATGTTGAACTCGGCCAAGAAGTTTTTCCATCTAGCTTGTTTGAAACTAAATCTCTTTTGTGACTGAAAATAGTTAGTGGCAATGTTATCTGTCATCACCCCAAACCTTGATCTCAAAAGATAATGTTTGCATATTTGCAAGCAATGCACTACTACAGTCATTTCCTTCTCTTGTATTGTATGTAGCCTCTCATGATCAGTGTCATTCCTTCCCTGCTCTTGTATATTATAGGGTGTCCATCTTGCTTTAGATTCCTCCTAGAGTGAAGTTAGATGCATCACTACCCACTTCATCTAGCTTATGGCTTGTTATAATCTGGCAAGCTCAGAATTGGTTCCTCCATGACCATCTTCTTTAGATCCTCAGAGGCATGTTGACACCTTTTAGTGCACTGCCATGGAGTGTTCTTATTTAGCAAATCTATTAGGGGTGTCGCTCGTCTTGAATACCCCTTGATAAACCGTCTGTAATAGTTGATATAAACCGTCTGTAATAGTTGATCAACCCAAAGAAAGATCTTAACTTAGTCACTTTAGTAGGTCATTACCACTCGTGGCATTTACCTTATTTCCATCCATGGATAGCTTACCATCCCATATCCGATGCCCCAAAAACAATATATTTGATTGTGCAACAAACACTTCTCCTTCACGTGCCATTCATTCTCCTTGAGTAACTGGAAGACCTTCTTCAAGTATTGTCCATGATCCTCCAAGGTATTGTTGTAGACCACGATGTCATCCAAGTAGACTACTACAAACTGGCCTAGGTATGGATGGAAGATCTTGTTCATCAATGTACAAAATGTAGCTGGATCATTGGTGAGACCGAAAGGCATAACAAGGAATCGTATGACCCATACTGCGGTCACACAAGTGGTCTTGGCCTCATCCCCTTTGACAATGCAGACTTGGCAGTACCCCAATCTCAATTCCAACTTGGTGAAGTAACTCACTTCTCCTAGTTGGTCCAAAGGATGAGCAATGAAAGGAATAGCGAACTTATTCTTAATAGTTACCTTATTCAATGCCCGATAGTCGATGCATAACATAGGGAATTGCCATGCTTCTTCTATAACACCATAGGCGATCCATATGGGGCTTTGGATGGCTGAATGTATTCGATGTCAAGTATATCTTTCAGTTGCTTCCTTATCTCCTCCAGTTCAGTTAGTACCATTCAATATGGTGCCATGGCTGGTGGCTTAGCTACTGGCTCCAGCTCAATCCTATGATCTACCTCCCTCCGAGGTGGTAGTTTCTTTGGTAACTCTGGTGGCATAATGCCCTTGAATTTAATAAGGACTTAATCGATCTCTTTAGGCACTAAGTTCGTAGTGCCTTCTCCCTTATCAAAAGTACTTGTCATGACAGCTAGATATGTGACATCAATTTTCTTTACACTTTTTGTGAGTTGTACGGCTGAGAAAATCTCAGGTGTTGCCTCAATATCTTGTATCGTTGGAACCATGCATGAGCCTTCTTCCTCCGTGATGCAGACTGAATTCATAACGAGTATTGGTACCGATCTCACCTTACCTAGGAACTCCATCCCATGTACTACCTGGAAGTCATCCATAGTCCCTACCCATGGGTCCATAGTCCCACACCAATCTCCAATATGTAACTTTACCCCTTGAATCACACCATGAATGGGTCTTGCTTCTGAATTGATGATCTTGAGCAACCCTGTCTCCTTGGCAATCCGTAGACCTAGTCTCCTTGCCTCCTCATTCGAGATAAAGTTGTGGGTAGCACCCGTTTCTGTCATAGCACGAGTTGGTTTCCCGTTGATATGTCCCTCCACATACATGAGCCCCTTGCTCACAGGTTTTGGCGTCTCAGGTTGCATCTTGATGGCGTTGAGAAGTCGTAGAAACCCTATCTTCGTCTCCACACTGCCTTCCCCCTCATCCATCTTGGATTAAAGTGTTAAGGGCCTTCCTCTTTGGACAATCCCTAGCCATGTGTGGCCTATCACATAGGAAAAACCAACTCTTGTGCTTTGTGCTTGTCTTGACCTGCTTTACCACCTCTGCCACTAGGTAGTTTGTCAATGCCCTCCTGATGATTGGAGCCCTTATCTCCCCCACCTTTGACATGCTTATTCTTAACAAATTTCGGTTTAGAAGAGTCATTCTTGAACTCCATCAAGGACTCTACTATTGCCATGGCTGTAGCATGGTTTTGCACACCACGTCTCTGTAATTCTTGTTCAATCCAGCTCTGTACCCCGTCTAAGAAGTTGAAGAATAGATCCTTCTCTACCATGTTAGGGCTCTTGAGCATAAGAGTAGAGAACTCCTTCATGTATTCATGAATCGTTCCGACATGCTTCAACCGATTAAGGTTCTTCCTTGCCTACGTACTAAACATTCTTGTAGTAGAATTGCCTTTTGATTTCTCTTTTGAAGTCCTTCTAACTATCAATAGTACAAATGCTATGCTCAATATCTGCTTGATGTCGCCTCCACCATAATGTGGTTGTGCCAGTGAGATTCAAGGTTGTCATCTACACTTTGACTTTCTCATCATCAAGTGAGACAGCATTGAAGTACTGCCTGAAATGTCATAAGAACTTGTCAAGGTCCCTGGCATTCCTAAACCCGCCAAAGGTCTTAGGTTCTGGTGCCTCACTTTTTGTGATGCGAACCTCAACCAACTCGCTGTTGAGATCCCACGAACACTATTGGAATACTTGCCCAAGAAAGCTAAAATT
>JAUPMG010198400.1:0-10054 GCA_031762675.1 Pachysandra terminalis
GTTAAGTCCACGTGGCAGCAATCCAACGGTGCTGTATGGATTGCTGTAACCCTTAAGCTATAGAGGATGCGAGGCCGGATTTGTAGAGTCACATTCTCTACAACAAAACTTGAGCAGTAATCTATACAGCACCGTTAGATTGCTGCCACGTGACAGGAGTACATACAAGGTACATGGGTACACTTGTCTATGCCATGTGGCAGCAATCCATAAAATGGTGCTGTATGGATTGCTGCTCACTTTTGGGAGGACGTGGAGTCTGGATTTGTCCCTTTTGTGATGCAATCATGCAAGTGAGAAAAGGAATTAAGTGATGTAAGTAAGAAAGAGACCAAAGACAAAAGAAAAGAGTCCGTAAGCTAGTTTTCTTTATTTTATTTCTTTTTTTTTTTAAAAAAAAAAAAGGAAGTTTTGACTTTTACCTTAGGAAACAGTTCTGTGATTGGTTAGTTGGAAAAAAATAAAAATAAAAATACAAGAGTAATTTTCTTTCTTTTCCATCCTTTTTTTTATTGTAATGAGAAAAGTTTGAATAGTTTTTCATTAAAAAATATAATATTTTTGAAAAAGTACTTTTCAATAAATCCATATTTTTTAATGAATCAAATACAAATTTTCATTAAAAAATTATTTTTTTTTTAAATTTTAATTATTAGAAAAAATGTTTATGCTCGAATTGCAGGTACCTCACACTTAACCAAACACTAACATATGTTGATTTTGCAATTGTGGTTGGATAAGGGTGTACAACATCTTCAGGAGTCGGCCCTGCTCATCATGGTTGAGCAGTATCTAGGAACGCTACGATTCGTAGGCCATGCCATGTTGTGTCTAGATTTCACATGCTCGCAATACATTACAATTTAACTTTTCTCAATACAATCTGGACAGGTTCAAATATGAATACTTTTCATGTATCAGACATTAATTAGACATGACAATTGTTTCACATTTATGTTAATGAGCAAAATCTCTTAAATTAAAGAGGTATAAAGCAACTTAAACCATCGATATGTGGCTCAACTGGTAGCAAGTTGGGCTCTAATGGGTATCTCCGAAAATTTGTTTGAAGTTCGAATTGCACTAAAAGCACTCGTGACCAAGAATTTATCATAATTGCCCCCGCCCCCAAACGTGGATTAGTCCCCACACCCACTTAGGTGTGGGGACACCACGTAGTTAAGACCAAAAACGAAATAAAGCAACTTCTTAGAACGAGATAATAAGTGTTCTAAGAAAACTTGTCCATGTCATTAGAGGGCGTGTTTGATGACTATAAAAACGTCGTATGTGTCCCGAAACTTATAAAATCCCTTCCTAGTTTCCTTCCATGTTCTTATGTGTGCCAGCTATATGTAATTACTATGCTTTCCTTAAAATCCCGTCAAATCATAGTCAAGTGGTTGACTACTCAAGGTTTTGTAGTTCAAAGCTGAAAGCTTCCATTGGAAAAAAAACATAAAATGGATTTTCCTAATTGGAGATGGATATCCACTGTGGCTGCTTGCTAGCACCAACTCATCCAAACCAAAAAAATGTTATTGCCAAGCCCATTTTGGATGTATGTAGGGATGACAACGAGGGAGGTTTTTACAAATCCTAACCCGTCCTTAAAGGAGCTCCCTAACATAAAAGTCATTCTAAATCTTAGCGGGATGTCAAGGCGGGGCAAGAGGAATTGACTTTAAGTCGCACAATCTGTAACTACTAGGTGACGTTATGTGATAACTTGAATAATTCATAAAAATAAAATTTTAAGGTAAGATAATAATTTAATAAAATTGATAATTTAATTTTATTTAGTAATTAAGATTATAATTTTTAAAATTTTTTATCACATAAAATACACTAAAAATTTTTAAGTTATTAAAACTGATTAGACCAGCCAGATAGATATAAGAGCAGTGTTAGATAACTTAATTTAATAATTAAATAAGAAATAAAATAATGTAGCGATTTTAACCTTCCGATTTGTGCATGTTTATATTTTATATCTTGTGATAATTCTTTCTCTTGTTTGGATCGCCAATCAAATTTGATCCGACCATACGATCGTGCATGTTGTGTTTATTTGGCTTTGGTGCTACACACCGTAGCATAGCCCTTCTATGTTTCATTTTTGTGCTTGGATCATCTAGATCAAGTTGTGATGTGTGACCTTGATTTAATTGAGCATTGTGTTTGTTTGTGTGGTTTAGATCTAGTGTGCTAGTTTGTGTGGCTTGGATTGAAGGAGACTTGGAGTGGGTAGTGAGTATTATCAACTCCCACCCACCATTCAATCAAGGGTTGAGATTTGATCTTGTTTGGATGTGGTGTAAGACTAGGATTAGAGTGGTTGTGTTTGTAAGGCTAGGATTATAGTGGTTTTGTTTGTAGGGTTGAGATTTAAGTGGTTTTGTTTAGAGGGCCAAGATGAAGGCACTTGGCTAGGGTTTGGTGTGAATGGGAGAAAGAGAATCTCATTGTCTCTTAGTTTTGGGTTTTGATTTGGCTTTGAGCTTGAAGGAGGAGGAGAGAGGCCCTTGCATGCTTGAGGAATGTTGCATTTTCTTGGATTGCTTGCATTCTTCATAAGGTAAGTAGATTTCTTCATTTTATTCATTGATTAAAGTAGATTTAAGTTGTTTCTCACTAGTTTCTAGTTCTTACATGTTTTAGAATGTTAATGAAAGGATTGATTGTCTTGATTTGAAGTAATGAATTAGTATCGTGTTTCTAAGATGGAATTTGTTGGATTTTAGTTATCAAATGCATATATTTAGTTTCCTTTGGTTGTAATGGAAGTTGAAGAATGGTTTGAATACTTTGAATTAGAATGTTGGCTTAGAATCATGTTTTTTAAAAATGAAATGTGTTGGATTTAGATGACAAATGCATGTATATGATTTCCCTTGCCTTGTATCTTCATTTGAGATAAAATCCCTTTGTTTTTAGCTTATTCGCGACGCTCAGTGGCCTCCTCGGCATGCCGAACGGGTTGCCGAACACATTTTGGGCCGTAGGCGGACTGTTCAGCTAGCCGAACAGGTCGCCGAGCATGAATGTACCCGCTAGGACGGTCGCCGAACTTGAACACCCCACCGAAATTGGTTCAGTGTGCCGAGATTGGCTTCGGTGCGCCGAAGAGGTTGGCGATATTGAGTCCCCTAATTTTGTCGCCGAATCTCAGTTCGGTCCGCCGAGCAGGTCGCCGAGGCAGGCATCTATGCGCTGAACACCTCGCCGAACCTGATAATTAGCCTTATATACTGATGTTTGTTAGATGATACACATAGCATGGTTTGTGATTCAAATTGATGAAATATACACTCTAGTATGATTTATAACGTAGTTCACCCTTTAGGATTTGGTTAGTGAATTTGGTATGACAATCCATGGAAACGTGTGGTGTATGCTCTTCAGTTAACCATAATGTATCATGCACGTAACCTATGATCAATGTAATCTTATCAAGTATGATGTTATGTGAAGTTCAGTGCAATCGTTATTATACGTGCCTCTTAATGGACCCATCTCCATGTGTTGATGAATATGAAGGTTGGATTGGGATTAATAATTTACACATAACTAATAATGCATCTGATGCACCCCATATGAATACGTAGATTATCTTATGATTTTCCTCTTTGCGGTCCCACTATCCGTGTTACTTAGAATGTGATTCATGTTACTCGTGAGATTGATGATCTACATGCTTACTTCTTGTTATTATACCTTATACACAAAGATTGTATGTTTAGTTGATGATCTACATGCTTACCACTTGTTATTATACCTTGTACACAAAGATTGTATGTTTAGTTAATGTGCACCCACTCGCATGCACTGCATTGACTCTTGACCATGGATTTTGTCTATAAGTAATATCCTGTATCCTGAGTCCTTACTTCTGGGACTCCTGATTATTTACATGAGAGTATTATGATCTGGATATCATAATAAGTGAGGAGATTTAGATTTATGTGGGTTTAGGGACTGATCATCCCAATAGACCAATTGTTTGTAATCTCCCATGGTGCGGGATATGTCCTAGGTGATGACCCCAAGAGACATGAGGAAAGATGATAGGTGAGGGCTCTTCATATTAATAAGACCTAACATCTGAATCATGTGCGTGAGCTCTGATAGTAGATTGGGATTGTGTGGATCTCTGAGGAAGTTCTGGGTGATGCATTGGGATTCGTCCCTATGATCGAAAATAAGGTGAGACACTTGTGTCCTCTAAGTTGAAACCCCTAGAAACTATGTTGCACACATAGAATAATCTGCTACTTTTGCCATACTGGGGGATGGAATCTGGGTGAGCATCTTTGGGCAGCACGATTGAGATCATATAAGGAACCAACATGTACGATCACTAATCAGAAAGGGTCTTATTTTTGGAGGATGGTCTGTTAAGGCATCTTGCCCAAAGATGGATCAGGCTACGTGAAATCCAAATAGACTCCATTTCATATTCGAATGCTTGTTAGATCACATTTGGTGATTACTGTAAAATAGGTGCACATCATGCATTAATTAATAATCGACCTTATGCATCTCATTTTATCTAATCAAATTGTTTGTTGTGTTAACTGGATTTATTGAGTAACGACTTGACTATGCGTTAATCATATATAATTGTGAAGTTATTTACTTACTGCCTAGTGTAGCTCATGCTTTTAAGCAACCACATTTCAGGTCTTTTAGATGAAGATCAAGATGAAGCCCGGAAGTTGAAGAAGAGGATATCTGTTGTTGCTTGATGTAATGTAATAAAGTAGCAATTTTCTTATTTAAATTTCCAGTTGTATAAATGTTTCATCGGGATTTTAACTGGATATGAACTTGTATCTTATCAACTTTATTTCCTTTGTTTATTTCTTAAATTTGAATGTACATCTTTACCTTACTATTTTCCCTTAATGTGATTTTCCTGTTATATCTTGTTACTCTGATATTTGTTCTCATATAGATGTTAGTTATCTCTAAGATTTTATTTAAGGCAAACTGATATTATTATAGGAGTTGATTTGAAAACACTAGACTCGTATAAATTTTCGATGTTTGTCTGAAGATTTATTGTAATGAATATTATTTTAAGAATATTAAAAATTCATAACTTATACCTTATATAATATCTATTTTATTTAGCTTCTTGACTAAATATTGCTCATCTACTCTCAAGCTTTGTTTGGGGTAGAGTTACGAATTCAAATTTGGGATCTCCAATGAGGTTTCCGGTTTAGTTCGTGACACGTTCTCACCAATTTATAGATTTGGAAATTGAAATCCGTGGGTTTGAATTTTCAATTAGCGAATTGGAGTAAATGCATAATAAATATTTGACTTCTAGATATTTTTAAAACAATTGAGGTTAGGGTTTGAAAACAACTAGATATTTTTGTTACTTTTAAGGTTTTTATAAAATACAAAACTAAATGAGTTTTAATCTAAAAAGAATGTTAAATTACCAACCTGCCCGTTTAATCAGCTCTATTGCCCTCCTTAGCTACTTCCACCCTAAACATATGCGTCAAATACCTTATTCTAACTTGTTGAGATCAATAATAAGAATTCTGTTTCCCATCTTAATCTATCAAAAATCATATCTTATTCTCTAATTTATCACTGGATTCATCTTTAACATAAAATCGAGAATATAATAGGTCAAGATTCATATCTTAATAAATACAATATTAACAAAATTATTAATAAATACTCCTGGAAAGAGCAAAACATATTTTGTCAAAGCATTATCTTATCCAGAGAATGAAAGATTCCAAAAAATTGAGAGATCAGAAATAAAACAACCAAAAATCATTCCAAAATCGAACCATCTTATTTGTCGTTTTCTTGTGCTCTTGGTCTGGAGTCTGGACTACCAAGATAATACGGACACGAGGAAAACAATCTATTCTAATATATATACACACACGTGCTTCATCAGCCACTACCGCGTATACAACCGCACTCCGATCTCTTCACTCGCCACGTGTCCCCTATCTTCCACGCTATTCGTGGACTCTCTCCAGTCCCAATCAACGCGCTTGGACACTCGGACCTTCTTAGTTGCAGAGTCTGCTCAGGTGTGCATATATAGAGATTAGAGAGAGAGATTGAGCCGCCATCTCACAAACAACACTCGATTCACTCACCAAAAAAACAAATCAGATTCTCAGGCGAAAAAAAGAGCGATCAAACGCGTAAAAAACACACCAATTTGATCCTTTAAAGGCAACTTAATTTGCACCGGTGAATCGTTGATGGTGAAACCGACGAACGAAAAACCCGCCGCCGAGAGAAGTGATGTCCGGTTTAAGGGTGTACGAAAGCGTAAATGGGGCAAATGGGTATCGGAAATCCGGCTGCCGAACTGCCGAGAACGGATATGGTTGGGATCTTACGACACGCCGGAAAAGGCTGCGCGGGCTTTCGACGCTGCACAGTTTTGCTTACGTGGACGTAAAGCGAAGTTCAATTTCCCGGAGAACCCGCCGCAGATTGCGGGTGGTCAGTCTCTTAAGCCGCCGCAAATCCAGGCGGCGGCAGCTCGATTCGCGAACGAAGGGGGTTCGAATGAAGATTCTGGCCGTTCGGTGTCGGAATTACGGTTGGAGTATCCGTCTCCGTCATCGGTTTCTGATGGGGCAGTCCCTGTAGATAGCGACTTGACGATGGATTGGTCGTTCTTGGACTTGTTAACGCCAATGGGGTCCGACGATAGTGTGTCAGATTTTGGCATTTTTCCCGGGATCGACGATTTTCCCGGCGAGTATTTTCCACCACCACCACCTATCGTTGATTATGAAGAGGAGAATTTCAATGGGGTTTTTTCTCAGCAGTCGTTTCTCTGGAATTTCTAGAGCAGTTGGTTGTGGGTCAGGATTCCGGTCCATTCTATTGCCGGATTACTACCATGTTGCCCGGAAATATTGATTCCGGTGACGGATGTCCCAGTTTTTGCGGCGTCATCCTATTTTTTTTGCCCTTTTTGTATTATTTTAAATTCTTTTGTTGGGGAGGGCAATTATACCTGTAACTTTGTATTGTATACAATTTTAGGGTATACATTAAAATTGAATTTTAATTAATTTAATTATTATTTGGGAAAATTACAACGAGCTGCCTCATTAACATTTCTTGGACAAGTCGCTGCTTAACATTTTCGTAATGACAACTAGCTGCCTCTTTTTTCACTTCCTTTAGGCAATTCTAAGAGTGTTAAAACTGTAGAGTAAAAAGACAAATATGCCCCTAAAAAGCATTAATTTCACAAGCCTCATCATCTGCCCTAATAAATGACCAAAATACCCCCATTTAAAATTTTTCATGGACTTTACTTGTCCCACCCCCACTTCTCTTCTCCCTCCCTCCATTTTTCTTGAGTACCGTCCAAATCAATTTTCCAACAATGGATCTAGACTTTCCAATAGATAATTAATATTTTCCTTTTTTGTCCATCAACTCTTTGGTGTAATAGTAAATCTCTTCTTTTTCAATACTCTCTTCTATATAACTTATTTCTTCTATACAACTTATTTAGAGCCGGCAATTTGCGACCGAGCTCGCCAATCCGATCCGATCCAACCTGGTTAAACGGGTTTAGGTTCAACTCGTTTATTAAATGGGTCAAGTTCGGGGTCTAGGTTTTGTCGACTCGTCGGTAAACAGATCTAACCCGATCCAACCTACCAAACCCGTGTTGACCCGTTTTATATTTTTTTTTTATTATTAAGTAAAAAGAAAATAAGAAAAATACACTAATATCTAATTGATTATTTATAAATTTGATAATGGGTTTAGCTTAGTTGCCAAACAAGGTTTGAAGGCTCGGGGATCGGATCGGTATGGCCGGTCCCGGTTTGGACCAGTGGAATCATCAGGTCCAAATTTGATACAAAAATTATGGCCGACTATTACAATCTCAAATAAAAAAAAAATTGCACTACCTAGACTCGTTGGTACTAGACTCATCCAGATCGTAACCGGTCTGGACTATCCAATACACAAATAAAAAACAAAAAAAAATTACTAGATTGGTTGTACCAATCACCATACCGATTTTATTGGAAGGTCCAAATCAGTAGCAATTGGATCGATCTGGTCCATAACCCCACATACTAATGTTTGTATTGCAATTTGGGACAACTGTTGAGGTCCCGTCTTGATAAGGACCGAGTAGTTCAGACTGGATTGGTCCGGTCCTTTAAACCTTGTTGACAAATGCAAAGAAAACAACCACCATCACCCTCTTCCTCCTCCAATCCCCACCTTCAATTAGAACAAAAACCAGATCAATAGGTTTCATATTCTTATATTTGGTATCAGTGTTTGATTAAAAAGATTTGACTATAAACATCAATGGAGTTGCTAATTAATTAAGGAAGTGATTTAGATGTTGGGATAAAGTATAATAAGAAAGCTGGACTCTTAGTAGATAAAGAGAAATAGAGATCATGCAACGAGAAACTAGCTGAGATTGTGAAAAAGCTTGAAGCCAACAATAGAAAGAAAACAAATTAAGAGACATAAAGAACCTCTCAATAGAACCCATCATGACTTAGTCACCGTCAATTAATAATGTGCAATTCAGTTTACATAACAAAAATAAAATAACCTAGGTAATGGATTTAACTCACCACCACCGAAAATATGAAAATATGCAGCGTCAACTAACAAATATGTAAGAACCATTAGAGAATGTACTACAACCCATGCTAGATTGGAACCTTGCATGTAACTTTATTATGACCCTCTTTATTGCACCTACTACAATAGAAATGCCCTCTACGGTACTAACTGTGATTCAATCCGTTTGATCTTTGGAGGACCTGAAGGGCGACGAGTCTTTGGAGGCTCGCAAATGATTAGTCCATCATCAACTGGTTTTTCTGTATCATCAATTCGATAAATAGGCTCCTCATATGTAGCTACATAAGCGTCAGTCGAAAAATACTTTGAGCAAAACTCATAAACATTTCCACGTACTCGCTCAATGCATGCTAATGCATGCGGGCACGGTATCCTAGTTACCTTCCAAACTCTACATGAGCAACTCTTATCAACCAAATTTACTGTGTAGGTAATCTCATCATAAACTTCAAACACTACATCACTTCAGAATCTTACCAGCAATCCACATAAGCATAATTCCAAGAATATCATAGGTTGGCATCTAAAAGTTATATTGTAATGAATTAAAGCATTAATAATGATAAAAAAAAATTAATAAAAAAGGAATAAAATAATAGATAAGAGCAATAATAACTAGTGTACACTTTCTTACTTGAAGAGCACGAGCAGCATCTAAATTCAAATTAAATTGTTCTTGAATCTCTTTTGTTAACCCGAATTCTTCAGCACGTTTTCGAGCCTTACGCCGACGTTCATGCAATAACTCCATGATCTTTTGTCGTATGCCATCAACGAGATGATATACAGGCAATAAACCAGCCTCTGATACCCAATTATTAAAGCACTCAGCAACATTCGATGTTGTTTTATTATATCGCTCACCTGTGAATAATAATTGTTTTTGCTAATTATCAATTTATATACAAACATGAAATAAAGAACAATTACATATCAGCTTATAAGATCACTTACCCTTAAAAAGTACTGTAGCCCAATGTTCAGGGCTTGAGCCCATGACCCATCGATATCCATCCTCTGATATATCCCTGATTTGCTGTAAACAATTCATATATTCTGAGTTTGAGATTGTCTCGGCTGCAGATTTCATAATATGATCTATCATTTCTCTCTCTCCCAAGGAGGCTTTCCCTTTCAAATCACTCTTGAGATTCTCTTGCAAGTGACGCAAACAATAAGCATGGTGGCTATTTTGAAAAATTCTGGTGACTGATCTTTTCAAACCAAGATGTCTATCAGATACAAAAGTCAATGAATCATTCATACCCAATGCAGTAAGTAGCTCGACCAAAAACCACTGCCAATTGTCCTCATTTTCAATATCTACAACAGAATATGCAAAGGAAAATATTTGGTCATTACCATCAATAGCAGTTGCTGCTAATAAAATGCCTTTGTATTTGGCTTTTATAAAAGT
>JAUPMG010198421.1:0-10054 GCA_031762675.1 Pachysandra terminalis
TCCGCCAGGAAATTATACTCTAGAGTCTAGACACACTAGGTTTAGTTCCCTGATGAGATAGCTTTTTCAATCCAGAGTGTTCACCTGACTAATAGTGTACCATATCTATACTATTAAGGGATAGGTTCATCGGAAAGCGTGCCAAAAAAATTATTTTTTCCAAAACCACCTTCATAATGCAAAAATATTCATATTTTATAAATGATAATGAATTAAGGGTACGATGTTTCAAAGAATTGGAATTGATGTTAGAAATTGCAATTCCAATTCTAATTAATTGAGAATTGAAATTGAGTAGAATTGTGATTTTGGTGCTTGGATATCAAAAAATAATTGAAAATTTGAATTTTTTTTTTTTTGCTTACGAGGAATGGGGATGATGACTAAGGAAAACAAAAATGGTATAAAAAGATTTATTTTTAATTTTTATTATTGCGTTAAAGAAGGTGGTGGTAAATCTGACCCGGGCCATTGCCACATCCATTTGAAATTTATGGGGTAAAGAATTGCAATTAACAGCCTAACCTTCATTTTTTGGGTTTTCATTTATCCAAAACTCTTCTCTACCCCTTTTCAGATAAATGGCAAGACCCACCTTTTTTTTTCCTATTAACTTGCAGGACTGCACGTGCCACCCTCTAGTACATATGTGTGTGTGTGTGTGATTACCAAGCATGATCTTTGTGATGTATCGTGTTCACCTATCATACCATGATTTGTGTGTTGTAATCTCTAATTGATCACAATTGTATTGATTCCATGATTGATAGTTTGATCCCCATGTATAGGTTCAGATTTATGATGAATATGGTTGTTATTGCATATGGAATTCTAATTCCTTTCATGATGATGTTTTTGAGTGAATTGGTATGATATGATCTTGATTATATGGGGATAATCCATGTATAAGGTTTAGTTTCAAATTAGGACTTAATTGGTTGATTTTTGAAACCCTGAAAAATTATACAGACCTGAATTATCAATTAAAGAAATATGTAAATATTTTACATAATTTATTTTATATTTTATTATGATTCCCTGCTCATTAGGAACACAACAAAACAAATTTGAGGTGATTCTGATAAGTATTTAGAAAGTTATACCCAAAATATCAATTGTACGCCAAGACTGAAAACCGAGAATTGTGCCCTGTCGGTACCCCACCGGTGTACTAGTGAGCCTAACGACAGAGAGCGTTTTTGTGAAGTATTTGGACCATGGGTAGGCACCGGTTTACCGGTGAACTACACTTTGGTGCACAATAGGGGAATTTGATTGGTTTGAGTTCGAAAAGCGTGTCCATTGTTTGGAATTTGGTTTTTGGGAATCAAAGTTTGGTCTGAAGGCTTTAGTCTACCTATGGGGAATTGACCTTGAGTTCCACAACACACTTTACCCTACCAATTAACTATAGACTTGACTATTGACTTGATCGTGACCGGGGGTTATGATGCAAAGTGTGATAATTGAATGATTAGACTATTGTTGTGCTATGATGAATATGATTGATTGTGATACATTGATACTTGTGAAAGGATGCTTATGATGGCATCCGGTAAATTGTTCGTGTGTCGCGCACGGGCAGTTTCTGAAGGATATTATCACCGGTAATCCTATTGATTGTGCAAAGGATAATCATGATGACATCCAGTGGATTATTCGTGAATATGGATATATGAATAGCTTCTGATGGGTGTTTTCACTTGAGTGCTACGTTGTTGTTTGGGTAACCATCCTGCGAGGATCTCCCTAGGTTGTAATCCCTAAATGTAAGATATGGGTAATCGTTGTATAGTGGCATCCCTGGGTGTTAATCCCTAAATGAGTGGGTAATCGTCCTTGTGTAGGGCCTCCCTGGGACCGTTCCCCTAAATGCAAGTAAATAGCTCGGGGATTGTGCCTGATAGGTTGCGAATCCTACAAAAGCCATGATGTACACGTGGGAGTTGTGATTGTTGCTGTGATTAAGATGTGATCGGTTCATGCTAGCAGCACAAAGTATGTGATACTTGGCACCAGTTGATCATCGGCTAGGAACTCGCATTAGACTTGCACTCACGACTAGGAACTCGCATTAGACTTGCACTCACGACTAGGAACTCGCAGTAGACTTGCACTCACGACTAGGAACTTGCATTAGACTTGCATTCATATTATGTGTGTGACATCATATTGTATTGAGCATCCTTGAGCATTGCATCTTGCATGGCATTTAATATCTGTTTATTTACTGTTTCTTATTATGCTTATATGTGACTTGATTGTGTGAGTGTATAATTGGTTTGGATAACATGAGACTGTTGTTGATAATATTGTTGCTTGTTGGATGAAAGGTATTTCATGAGGATGATTGTTAGTTTATGTTTCTTACTGGGTATTCTAAGCTCACGCAACGTCTTATGTTGCAGGATGTGGTCGATGTTAGCATGGATGGACTTGGACTTGGATTTCTGTCTTGATAGATCATAGGAGTTTTGTTTTATTTGTTTCGTTGCTGGAATAGTTTATTAGTTCTGTTTTGATTTCGGTTGTAGGCTCTTCTTAAGGCATTAGAATAGTTCGATGTAACTTCGATTTTTTATTAGTTATTTGTTTCTGCATTCTGATTGGTTTAATAGAAGTAATAATTACTTTTATTATCGTTTTGGTTTGATGTTCTGCGTTCCATGGTTGGGAACCCGAAGGTCACACCTCGTGATTCGTGCCACCCACATAGGGATTTGTGCTACGGGTTTCGAGACGGACATATTTGAATGCATTTAAACCTTAATTAGATATGTTTAAAGTTTGGGACAAAAATCCATAAAAAACCCATAGTTTCCGGACATTTTCTTTTTTTTACACCATGTCGCAAATGCCACTTGGCAACATCGACAAGACGAACCTTGTTCATAACTAAAGCATTTAATCAAAGGCAAGTCACTTGTGGCACCCATAAGATAACTAAAATCAATTATCTATTGCATCTGAGTAAAACATGGTAACAAGTAACAATCTTTAGCCAAGGATATCATCAGAATACTATATAAATAAATAAAACAATGCAAATAATCGCCATCTAATTAAGGCAACAAAAATCAAAAAAAGTTCTCACATAACATTAGAAGCCTTTGTTAAGCTTTAACATCACACTCTTACAAAAATTTCAATTCCGCTAGCCTGAATTTCTGGTTGGACGGATGAGGCCATTGTTGGTGGCCAATATAAAAACTTCACTTAAATGAGTTTTATTGTACGCTCAGTTGGGTAAAACCCTTTCCTGATCATCTCCTTTAGCCATTTTTTAGCTTCCTTGGTCCTACCATGTTTAAAGAAACCATGTACCAAGATATCATAAGTCCATCGGTTGGGCTCATACCCTCTCTCGCACATCCTGTTAAATAACTCACAAGCATCGTCCATATTGGCCATGCTTAGTCTTCTCAATAACATATTGTATGTGAAGACGTCGAGTGGGAAACAATGGTCAATAACCTCTTCCCAGTTTCCAATATGTTGACTGATATGAAAGCGACCGGAAAATGCACCAACTAGCTCCGAGAGCGTCAAGCCACCGGATGGAGACGCTTCTCCGCACACATCTTTCAACTGTACCCAAGTCTCATAAAGTTCACTGCTCCTCACAGAATGCAACAGAAGTACATTACCGATAAAAGAAGAAACATTACGGCCAACTTTCCCCAAGTCATCAATAAGGTTTACTACGGTATCGTAGTTCCCATTTGCACAAAGTGACTTCACAAGCTCCTCATAACATTCAATGCTTGGGATTAGTCCCTTCTCCCTATTTTCCCTCAGAATATCCAATGCAAGATCTGGCTTGTTGACCTTGCAAAGACCAACAATCATGGCATTATATAGTTTTCTCCCAGGCTCTCTTTTCCTGCGGAAATCACTGAAGAAATTTAGAGCATCAGAAATTCTTTGGTTTTTCATATAACTCTGCAGCGTCAGAATGACAGAACTCATATTGGGCTCAATCCCACTTCTCCCCATCATTTCATATACTTCTCTTGCCAGTTCAGGTCTTTTGGCGCGCCCAGCACCTTCAATGAAGAAGTTGTAAACCTTACAGTCGGGTTCATGACGAGCCAACTGCATTTCCAGCAATTTGAGGAACTTCATTTCTGGATTATCCATATCAAAGAAGCAACGAATAACAGCTCTATACAAACTCCTAGTTGGGGTGTGACCGTTTTCTTGCATTTCAATCAGAAGTCTAGAAGCTATATCTCCCCTGTTTGACTTACTAAAACCACGTATCAATTCAAAGTAAGCACACCTCTTTGTAGTTCTATTTAATCTATTGAGTTCTCCATGTATTATGTAACCGTCTTCTACCCTTCTCTCCTGACACAGAGCCGAGATAAACTTTTCATATATAGTGTCACTTGGCATGACATTCCGCTCCAAGGCTGCAATGACCAGCTCCTTCATCTTATCCAGTTTCCTCTCCCTACACAAAGCATCTGCAAGAATGGAAAATGTCCTTTTACCAGGGAAATAGCCTCGCTCAATAGAATCTTTCAACACTTGATATGCTTCATCAATACTTCCATCCCCACAAAGAGTATTAATAAGATAGTTGTAGGCCAAGCAATTTGGAGAAAGCCCAAACTGTTCTCTCGAATTGTACAACTCAAGTGCCACATCCACCATCCCAGCCTTGCAAAAGAAGCACAGGGCTGCATTCATGGTGATCTTATCAGGGGCAATCTGGCCCTCCTTCATCTCCATCAACAAATCAAAAACCTCCTCAAGCCTGTTTTCTCTCAAAAGTCTGCAAATTAAGAAATTATATCGAAAGATATCAGGCATGTATCCTTCTGATAACTTCTTAATCCGCAAGAAGTTCAAAGCCTCATCCAATTTCCCTGCTCGAACAAGACACCTAATCCAGCCACTATACACTTTCTCCATCGCAACATTTCCCGACTTCCAAGACTCCTTCACCAACCGACCTGCCACCTCAAATTTATTTTGTTTACAAAGTGCATCCACTAGACTGCACACAGCATATCCACTTAACGCACCCCTTTCACTCAGCAACCTACGAACAAATTCTTCTGCCACTTCCATTCGATTCTGCTTACAAAAGCTCTTCACCATTATACTACAAGTTAGCTCATTATAATATCCCCTAGCTGTCATCTGTTTCGAGATAACTTCCACAGCATCAAAGCAATTCTCCTCAGCCAACGCATTCAAAAGCACATGATAGCCAACAGCGTCCAAATCAAGCCCTTGAAACCGCATTCTACCAAACAATTGAAGTGCAAGATCAGGCTTACCTGCAATTGCATAACCCATTACAAGTACGTCGTAAAATCTCACCGTATGAAGATCCCTCTCAGTCATATACGTTTGAAGGAAATCCAACATCAACGACATTAGCTTCGCTCTAGATAAGATTTTAAAAATTGCATGGAACGTTGCACGGGTGTGATAAAATCCAGGTTGCCGGCCAGCCCAATCGAAGAACTTCAAACACAACAACACATCTTTCCCATAATCCAAAACTTCCAAAACCAACTTCTCGGACAGATGCAGTCCCAATTGAGCTAGCGCGAGATCCGAAAATCTTCGGGACGCCCTGTCATCCACTTGAGGAGACAGGATCTTGAATATCCCATCGAATAGGGGATTCTTACTGCTCTCGAACCACTTCTTGAATGATAAAACCAAGTCCTTCGCCTGCAAATCGCCATTCCCTACCACCGCTGGATTTGCAGGAAAGAAGGAATGGATCAAAGCAGAAGAACAGAGGATGGGTCTGTTTTTGAATACAGGACATATAAGAAAACCTACTTTGGATAAGGTTTTGCATCTCAGAATCATTTTTTTTTCCTAACATTTGAGCTTAAACCTCCACTCTAAGCATCGAAACTGGACAAAAACCACAAAGGAGTCAACGTATGTCCAAAATAACTAGAGAAATCACATTCTTACAGGTGAGGCATTTTTACAAACAAGTTGCAGGCATGCTCTATATGTTTGCAATCTCATCCATGTTGACAAGAGAAGAGAATTAGAACACGCACGTACCTTGCACCGAAGGGTTCGAGAAGATCTCTGTGGAGATATTGGTGGCTGAGAAGGGCGAGATTCCGACTGATCGGAAGTCCGTTTCAGCTCCGGTGTTATTTAGAGAGAAAAGAGACTCCGGCTGCTGAAGAGACGAGAGTTCCGTCTTCTCTTCCCTCTCTCTCTCTCTCTCTCTCTTTGTAAGCCTCCGTGTTTTCTTAAACGAAAAAAAGGTCCGAGGTTAAAACTGACCATAACAGTATTATGGGATGCCGTGGACACATCGTATCCATCTATATCTGCTGATGAGTAAATTAGATGCTTGGTCTTATTTAATCATGCCACTGTAATTATAAATGAATGACATGTGGACATCGATGCAAAAGATTGAATGATTGATTTAAAATGTATTTTGAAAAGATTGAATTCGTCTGTATTTTCTTAAAACAAAAAAATGGCAGTTTGATGATGATGAAAAATCAATGGAGTGAAATGATAAAGATAAGAAGCGGATCCTTTATAGCACATAAGCCTTGTGGCCTTTTGTACTCCTAAGCCCCGTAGCACTTTTTTCTCCAAGGAAAATGTATTATATTGTTACTTAAAAAGAGACAATTAATTTTAGTTAAATTTGAATTAATTAATTATTTTTATTTTTTTTTATACTTTTAAATTAGTCGATTATTTTCTCTCTTTCTCTCTCTCTCTAACCCAATGTCTTCCTCTACGAATCCTTCAATGACGTTAGACTAGTGCAAAAATAAAAAAATAGGTAACAAGTTATCTTTTTTTTAATTATTATTTTTTTAATTCTATTATTATTTTTTTTTGTTTTTCTTTTTTCATATAATTCTTATAGACTTTAGCTTCTAGGGTTTAAGGTTTAGGGTTTAGGGTTTAGGGTTTTGATTTTAAGGTTTCATGCCGATCCGATCAACCAGTGTAAAAGCGTAAAATAAAATAAAAATAATTAGTTAACTTAGGTTTAACTAAAGCTAATTATCTCTTTTTAAATGAAGATGTGGCACTTTTTTCCTTGAAGGAAAAAGTGCTACAAAGGGCTACAGGGTTTGTGTGCTAAAGAGGATCCACTCCTATAAAAGTGATGCTTGATAATGTCAAAATTGATCTTTTACAATGTGAATATCATGATGCATGAACTTGGAAATGCTAATGCGTAGAACTTATTCCAAATTAACAAGCTTTCTTGGTGCATGCAAGGAGGGTCACCAAGTTTACTAGGGTCAAGGTGTATGCAACTCACTCTAATGAATAAACATTGCATAAACCTCCTTGTGAAAGGGACCAAATTGATTAAACCCATTAAGGGACCGTATGAAATGGAATTTAATTTCCCTCTTGATACCCACATTGATTAGGACCAGATTCGATCCATTTCTAATGGTTGCTATGAATTTATGATTCATTGAAGTGATTGAATGTATGTAGGCTTGACAAACCTAAGTCCACAAAGGTTCAAGCTTATGGGTCTCGTGAGAGTCTAAGTCTAACCTCATTCATGATCTTGACATATTTGATGTGCATAATGGGCATGCTTGATGTACAAGTCTTTTATGCGCATATACATCATCAATCAGAATAAAAAGCCCATGCTTTTGTGACATTAACTCATATATGATCCATACGGGTCTCACATGGGTAATGCTCACATTTCGGGTCTTGATATTCTTGAAAGGCATATAAGGTTGTGCATGCACCCTAAAGAGTACACATGGCTTTGCATCATCATCGTTGGATTGCACAAACACGCATGTGCACTTATAGGCAAGGATGGTAAACGTATGCACGGACGAATGTGAATATGAATTACTTTGAAATGATACATATCCATTTGTGCATAGGGCCTAACATTGATACATGGATGCATCCCACAGTGTTAAGAGTGCACCCGTGTTTGTGCATTTATTGGCAAGTTGCATGCGTAAATCGCATGGATGCTGGATTTTATGTAAATAATTCAGTTTCCAACAACTCTAAACTGTGAGAGAGAGAGAGAGAGAGAGAGAGATATGGTGCAAGGACCAAGGTTTCAAAGATCGGACTGATCTAGTCCATACCGCCCAATCCGTACTAGGATCGGCTAGGACCAGTCTGGTCCCTAGCCACGATACAATAGTTGTATCGTGAGGCTTTGGATTGGGCCGGTCCAACCAATGGTATGGACCGATCGGTCTAATTGATACCGATATGGATTGATCGGTATAACCGATTTAGTGACCGGTCCAACCAATTTAATGTTTTTTTTTTAATTTATAAATTGAACAGTCTTGACCGGTATCGATCAGGACTGATCCAATCCCGATCGGTCTTGCCAATCCAATTTTTTTTTTCCTTTTTTTTTTTTAAAAAAGAGAAAATTACATATAAGTCTTATTTTATAGCTTTATCTTCTTTTTAGTCCTCTATAATTTTGCTACATACTTTACAATTTATTTGTCATTTCGCTCCTATAATAGTGCCAACTAGGATAAAGCAATATTCTAAAATCAAAAAATTAAAACTTATAGCAGTACCAACCACCACTAGTGACCTTAAATCGAAAATAAACAAATAATAAATTATTTAAGAGTAATTAAATGAATTAAATAAGAATGAGAGAAATTCAAACTTAATTTGATTTATTACACCTTTAATATAGAAACTTGAATTAGTTGACATTAGAAAAAATTATAATTAATGGGTATTTTCTGGATTTATTTGTGTGATTTTGTAAGTTTATTAGATCAATGGGTGGTATTTAAAACAAAGTATACGTTTTTGGGGGCCAGGGTGTAATTAGATTTCATGTTGGGTAATTCTACTAATTTATAAGATTGTATTTCAAAAATCAAACGAGTGCCATGGGTTTGGTAGTCTGGGAGATGGAATGAGGTTTCTAAAATTCCCTCCCTCACCTTTCATCTCATCAGAAATCATATTAGGAGAGTTTTTGTTGGTTAAGAAAAGAGATTCATCTCATTAGAAATCATATTAGGAGATTTCTTGTTGGTTAAGAAAAGAGATTAGAGAGGAGAAAACCTAACTCTAGCCGTCAACTGCATTGGAGAAAAAAAGGAAAAGAAGAAGAAGAGAAGGAGAAGAAGAGAGAGGAACTGAGTTAATCAAACATAGGTAAGTTTCATTTTTTGTACAATCAACATGGATTATTGTGATTGTCTTTCTAATTTGTGATTTGGGATCTACATTGTGTGTGTGATGATTTATGCAAGATTTATTCTTTTTGAATAGTGTAATCAATGATCTATGTGTTCCGATTGCTTTAATAAGGATTTAGATTGTTTATAATTGTTTCTACATGATTTTAAAATGATATCGGGTAGAAGGTTTTCAAGATCGGAGTGTCCATGGCTAATCTGAGATTCTATCTCGTGACTTGTCGGCAGGTGACAGTGCATTGGCCACCCTGCTGACAAGGACTAAAAATGCATAGTAGGGGTCCGTCGGCAGGTACCGGTACACCGGCCAACCTATCGACAGGGACCAATTTTGTGTTGTTTTAGTGACCAGAAGGGGGTACCTACCAACTTACATGTGAACCAAAGTAATTATGGATTAGGTTTAGTGAGATCAAATGAAAATCAATGGGCTTGGACCCACCAAGATGGGACCTACATGAGTTTCCACGACACACCCGAACACTGCCGATCAACATGCCGACTAGATAAATGAATTGGGTCCATTGTTTGGTAATTGGTACCGTACACTCTTGGTAAAGTTATTGTCACGCCTCGGATCCCGATACCCGAAACCCAAGGTAGGTGGCACGGATCACGAGGTGAGACCTTCGGGTTCCCAACCATGGAACACGGCTCAGAACAACAAATCAATAATAAAAGCTTAATAATGCTATTGATCAGGCGGGCTAATTTAACCCCACTTTACACGCGGCACTTGATTACGAGCGCGTGTATGCTTTTTGGGTATAGCCGCACACACTGAATCATTCCATAAAACTGTAACGGCTGTACAGCCGTCCCTGTCACGTACCAGCTGTCAGCGGCTGTGTACG
>JAUPMG010198432.1:0-10054 GCA_031762675.1 Pachysandra terminalis
AGATGTAGAAGAGGAAGCTGGCCTTGTTGGAGATGGAGCCGATGGAGGAAAAGATAATGAATCCATCCTCATCCTTTGTTGTTATTTAAATTTGGCAAACATGGACTGTTAGACGGATTCTAAGGAGAGTTCGGCTGACAGCAACATTAGCAGATGGAAAGGCTCGATCCAATTTGGTATTGTTTTGCTCCAAACGCATTTCTTGGTTAAAAAGCAAATCATAGAGATAATGAAGATGGAAGCTACTGTCAGTACGAGTAGTTATTGAAGTGACAAAAAGCTTCATATTCAGGCCCAAGGCGTTGCAAATATGTAAAGGATTAAATCAGAATCCTAAACAGATTGAGCTATAGGAACAAAAGCATCAATAATGATTTGGCTTTTTTTTGGTGACATGGAACCCCGAACCCACTTAGTGGGATATGGGTAAACCCCGTATACATGACCCACCCACAAGGGCCATATATCAGATAAGCACAGAGACTCGAACCTGGGACTTCTAGTTCTTGAGCTGGAGAGCCTGCCAGTCTGACCTGTTTGATAGTCCATTACGGACATGCTACCCTTTTTTTGAGAGTTTGCAGTTGAAATTGTAGCTGCATAACTCTAGTGCAAGACGGAGAAGCGAGCATTTTCTTGAGTGCTACCACCCATATGTCTCTCGAGGTTGACAAATTAACAACATGGGGAAGAACACCTTCTGAGAGATTGGAGACAAGCTAACTGAGAATGAGTTAGTTTTGTTAATTATAGGATAAGAAAACTAGAAGGAAATAAGGACATGGGAAATTCCCATTAATGAAGCCAAATAGATAAAAAATTGTGATTCCATAGTAAAAAAATTGCCTCAGTTAAGTTTGATGGAAATGTATTATTGGATATTATTTATTGAAGTTGACAACAGAGCCATAGTATATGATGAGCATGTAGTGGTGAGAAATTTGAAAACATCCATGATAGAGGGAAAGAACCTAGACATTGGTCGTCACCTCTGATACCATGTAAAGATGGAAACTCTGAGAAAGTGACTCAGTTACCTTTTGAGAAGTTAGTTCTATGGTTTACGAGAGATGACAATGAAATGTCCTAGATCTGTAGGACTATACAAAAATATAGAAATGTACACAACAGTTTATAGGACATGATTTGATGTTTGAATGCCTCAGTTGTTAGTTGGCTGTTGTAATCCATTAAAAAAAGGTCATTAGAAAAGAGTTATGTGGGCCTTGCTATTAGGAGGGACCTCATGAAGCCATGGTGGGTTGTCTTTCCCTTCCGACTGTTGAATTATCCTTCTTTTTTATCAATGGGGAGACCCAAAAACGTTTTGTGCCCAAGTGGCAAAAAGTTTCCTTTTTGTTCATTTGTTTTATTCGATCTTGAGGGTGTAAGAGGATGCAATAATTTATGGAGATGAGTCTTAATATCTTGAGTCAATTTTTTGATATGTAGCAGTTGGTATTCATTTTTTTTTATTGATTCCTTTAAATCACATCAACATATTTTGATGAATGTAGCTGTTCATCATGAAATTGAGGGACTGGACTTCTCAATCTTGGATAATGTTAAACTGTGATGGTTTTTCATTAAAAGACCACAATTAAGTGCGATTTGTAGGAGAAATTAGTTTTTTTTTTCCCGGTAACTCCGTACTAAGGATCACTCAACCACTCCCCCATAGAGGAGAAGTGGGTTTTCGAATCCCAAATCCTCTCTACCCCATTCCTCTTATGAGGGGATGTCCTGTCAATGTCCCAAAGGACGAGAGGACAGGAGGAGTTAGAAACAGGAGACATGCTGCATCTCTCTCTCTCTCTCTCTCTCTCTCTCTCTCTATCTCTCTCTATATATATATATATATATATATATATATATAGAGAGAGAGAGAGAGAGAGAGAGAGAGAGAGCCAATGGTCCCCAGACAGGCAACCCGAAAAGACCTGACCTAATAGGAATTAAGGACTCCATTATATACCCAGGCCTTAGGAGGTGAGATAGAGATGGAGGGAAGCCCTTGCCCAGTGGGAATTCTTGGTCCTTCTCAGGGAAGTGAGGGAGCTAAGTAATGAATGAGCTACCTACTCATATCTCTTACTTTCTCTTTCAACTACTATTCGTATCTTTTTAAGTCCTATTCCAAAGAAAGACCCTAGTCTTGAATGAGTTGGTTTCACTGTTTTCCTTTATGGGAAAGCTCTCCGTTCCTGGTTCTCCTGTAGCTGGATCCTCTGGAACCACAAGAATCCTATATATGGTTACTCTTAGGTGGTGAAGGAGGTCCTTGGAAATATGGTTACTCTACGATTTTTGTCAAGCTAGAGAATTTAGTCATTTTCTTCAGATTGCTAAATAACTAGTTCGGTCATTGGCAAAACTGTATATATATGATAAGTGGACCCTTTTGTCTACCCTTTTCGCTTGGTTATCTTGATAAAATCTATCATCAACTTATAGGATTTTTCTGTTTATTATTATATGTATATTTGAGATCAAAACCATATTTGCCATAGGAATCCAATTACTTTAACATCTTGTAGTCTCCAACTCTTTTAAAGTCATGAGGAAGGATGCCATTGTTAATTTCCCGTGGCATAATTGAAATGGATTGCAGGTTTTCCCAAAACATACCCTCCATGGCTTGTTTACGCCTAATTGTTGGTGAAGATAGAAATTCAGCGTTTCCACCTGCTATGCATATGATGGAAGAGAGTGCCCTGACATGGATCTTTGACAACAATCAACAGTGAAATCTGTATGATTGTAACCCAGTTGAATCCTGGAATCACTTCATGACACGGGTTAGCTCAACTTGTTAGGCTCTCCAGCTCAGGAGCTGGAGGTCCCAGGTTTGAATCCCCGGGCTTACCTGATATATATGGTTCTTGTGGGTGGGGTCATGTATCCGCCTATCCCGGGCTTTACCATGTCCCCGGGGTTCCACGTCACCTAAAAAAAAGAAAGGAAGAAAGAAAGATGGATCGTCACCCCTAGGGTGTTGAATTTGGAGAAATAGCTCTCAACACTGTTTCTCTTTTCTTTTTTCTTTAGACTTAAACAAAACAGAATCTCCCCCTCCCCCCTAAGATCGGGCACTTGATTGAAGTCAGGATGTTTTAGTTGATTATAGTCCCCCATCGGTCTATCTCAATTGTGGTTCCCACTTTAATCTAGTGCATTCATTTTTTTTTTTTTTTCTTATAGCCGTTTTAAATTCTTCCAAAGATTAGATACTTGATGCTCTTGACTCTAGTTTGCTTTATTATTGACTGTTTGTTCACAAGTTTTTTGCCTTGATGAGTGGCTGAGTGAATGGAAACTGAAGAAAAGTAAGGTATCAAATTTGGATAGATAGTAATCAATCAACCACTAAAAGAAAGTCATTGTACTGCTACTTCTCTTAATACAACATCCCTGATCCTCAAAACGTTTCAAACATTTCCATGAAAGTATGTTCAATTAAGTAGCCTGATTCATCTGGCCCAAAGCACTTGGCATTCCTGGAAAAAACGAGTCGTACAAATCAGAATTCAATTGTCCCCATCTCTGCTTTGGGATTATATTCACATGTTATGATGTGCACTTCTTGTTCTTTATTTCTTTCTTTTTTTTATTCAGAAGTAGACGTCGTAACAAAAATCAACTCGCTCAGGTAAATATCATTTACTTTTGCCAAATTATCACAGATTTGTGGTTTGCTCATACAACCTGTCAATTTCTTTTCTACTCGTGCAAATCCATCATTAATTCATGGCGGTCGAGTACCGCCCAAGTTTGCTGAGGTCCGGAGGGGACTTGGTTGCTTGCTTTTTGCTACATCTGTATATGGTTAAGAATGATTTTGATATGCTTATTATGTGTTGTAACTGTAACAGCTTTTCACATGAAAGTGTGCATCCTGACCCCTTTTATAAGAGAGACTTGTGAGTTCAAGTTGATTAATACAATTTTAATTCTGTTTTATAGTAGGCATATGATTCCCACCATCAGATCGGTAGAGGTGACAACAGAGCCTGAGCAGGTTATTTATTTTGGTAGGCAGGGAAGGAATTTGTTTTATAGAGTAGACCGTGGGGCAATGCTTTGGAGGGAGGGAGGGAGTGGAACGCCCCCACAAAGTCGTCAAGGGAATAGAGTTTTTTTCTACAGCAAGAGCTTCTACTAATCTATTACCGTTTGCTATGGTAAAATTATCTCTCCATCTCTTAATTTCGGTTTTGTAACCTAGGTCTTCTGCAGGTGCTATAACACTTGTGTTTGCTGAGAAGCTAATGATGATCATCACAATTCAGCTGCATCTCTGATTGCTAACCTTTATAGCTTTTGAGAATTTATCAATTTGCCATCATTCAAACAGATGAAGCTGCTACAGATTCATCTCCCAAATGCCAAAACAGGTTCTCTCTGTTCATGGTTTAACGCTCCCTCTGCTTATTCTTTTCTTTTTGCCTCTGTATAAAAGCAAAAGACTTTTTTATTTGGTTAAAGCATATCCCAATCACCTACCTATAGGTTATATGCTTTAGAAAAATGTGTAAAACAAATAAAGAAAAACAATGCATTTTCGTCAGAAAAACCAGACTTCACACATGCTGCTTGTAATAATCTGTCACAAGATAGCCAGTTTTACTTGCTTCTCTCTTTCTACATGTTGGTGTTTGTCTTGTGCTGTGCTCCTGTCTGGTTTGCTTTATACCTTCGTTGCAAGAGAGTTGAAAAGAAAAAAAGAGCTGTGTATTACCAAAATCTGTTGTATGGTACAAAACGATCTCTCTATCTCTCCTTCACAGGTCTCCACTAAAAAAAAAAACTATAAAAAACCTACACTCCATCTACTCTATTGTTTTTCTTTTTACCTCAACTTTGGTCCTCTCTGTACATATATGATACAACTCGAGTCACCGTTCCTTCCTCGATCTCTTCCAAACTGCAACCACAAAATAAAAAAAGCACAAAACAAGAGTTGAGAACCCTCGTCTTCATTACCACATCAAAGCACCCAATTGAAACAGTTTTGTACCTCTCCATTTTCAATATCCTTTTTCAATGGCTCTTCTAGTCGATCGACAAGGGTACTATAAAGATCATTTGCTTCATCCTCCTCCTAGGTCCTGGGAGAATTTTTTAATTCATTGGCCGGCGACTGTGCATCATCTGCATCAGAATCACTCCCGGACGAACTCCCTGAATCTGAATCTGCAAGACAACAACTCCATGTAAGTCCAACAACTGCTTTACACACACACAAACAATAGAGAGGAAATGGGTCTCTATAGAAAGAGTTGTCATACCACTGGATGAGGATGAATCGCTGCTTGAACTGCTGGAGCTACTTGACCTGCTGCTCCCGTAGCCAGCAGCATCCTTCTCAATCTCCACCGGTGGAAAATTGCTTGTTGGAATCTCCTCGCCAATATCAACATCTTCTTCCCCAATTTCCCCCTTCTTGACTTTCTTAGCACCTGCTGCTGCGGTTTCATGCGAATCACTGACTGGAGACTGTACCAAATTTCAATCTAATTAGCAACCCAACTGAAAAAAATCTATGACGAAATCAAAAAGTTGCAAATTCTCATATACCTTGTTTCCTTCCTCTGCGGTGTTCTGGTTGTTGCTTACAAGTGCTTGCCTCTTGATCTTGCTCATCAGCTTTTTACAATTATATACAAACCGATCAAGCTCCCATAGCGTCTCTGTGTCCACAACCTCGATATCAAGCTCAATCTCATCCCCATCCTGCGCCAAATGCCCATTCCTTTTCCTTATGATCTGCACAACCTGCTCCATTTTCTCCTGCGGAAGGCTCTGCAGACTCAACCCTAGCTTCTGCTTCTCCTCAAAGCTCATCTCTCGTTTGTTAGGATCCTTTGCCTTGGGCTTTGGCTGCTTCACTGTTGTCGATCTCATTGCCATAAACGGCTTCGGTGCCGATGTCGATGCCAATGCCTGTGGTTGTGGTGTCGACATCAAGGGCATTGGATCGGCAAAGCCACCAGGTCTCGTCGCCGCACTTGATAAAGGATCGCGTATCGGAATGCTTTCCGGCGCCGGAATCTGATAAGACCACGAGCCCCTTCGGATTTCGCCGGCGGAAATCTTACGCTGCTGCGCGTCCTCGAATTTCTTGTACGCGGGTTCGAACATCTCCTCGAAACGAGCCAGAAGCTGCTCTGCCATGACGTACACATCATGCCCTTTTGGATTGTATAATAGAGCATTGTTGAAAGTCAATCGAACATCTGAGGCGAAATCCAGAGGTGACGAATAGAGATTCTTTCCGAGATTCAATTTCACGGTTCCGAGATCCATCGGATGCTTGATTATCTGGTTATAGTCATGAAGCCCCATGCCAACAACATCGACGGGGACGTTAAAGATCCATCCGTGCTTGTGCTTCATCAATTTCGTCAAGATCTGTCCGCATTGTTTCATCATACTCGATAGCATCTTTCCGGTTGGAGCGGGTTCAGATGCCGGACGTTTTGGATCTCTACAGGAAGTGAACGGAAGAGGACGTTTGTTTCCTGAAACCTTCTTGTTTTCCGGAGGAGGTATCTTGTCTTTTCCCATCACGAATTCCGACGGTCGGTAGTACTGGTTCGCCTTAGGCGTTCGTTTCTCCTTCAATCCCTCGGAACCTGGAGAATAAACGGAGTTGCTTAGGTGCAGAGGAGGTGGTCGGGTTGCAGAGGTGACTTCCCTGCCGCCGTAGCTACCGGAGATTTGAGAAGCGCTGTATCCGGATCTGGATTGCATTTCTCTCGCTTCGATCCGATTTGTTAGGTTACGGACCTGTTCTAGCTCGGAAATCAGCCGTTTCTTGAGCTCCTTTAGCTCTCTTCTTGAATAGGAAGCGATGTTAAAGGTGACGTATCCGGCCATGGAGGATTCTCTCCGGTTGTTGTTGAGGCTGATCGATTTTCGGTTGAAGGAAGAAGAATCCTCGGACACTGCCGGAGCAGAGACCGGTGGCGGTTCGTTCGTTTGCTGATTATGAATCTGGCTTGGAGGATCATGGATCCGACCGTTAGGGTTAGGGTTGGTCTTCAGATGAGGGTTAGAATTTGGGTTTTTCCTCATGTAAACCTTCCGTTCTCCCCAGCACGGCTCATTGCGACTGGCTAACAGCGCCGACGCCATACTCGTACGAGATCGATCTCAAATTAGTTCAATTCCGATGAACCTCCAGCTAAAAATTGGCTGTCGAACCATGGAAGAACGGCAATCTCGCCGGAAACTGAACAGGATCCGGCTCGAAACGACCAGAGCACCGGAAAATCACGGCCGGAAAAGACCGGAGAATTTTGAGAAGAAATAAAAATAAAAAATAAAAAAAAGGAAAGAACGACGACGTAAGAACGAGGGTTTCGAATACCCTCAGACCAGAGCGAGGAAAGAAAGAGCGGAGCAGCGTCTCTTAAAGGCAACTAGATCTGCCCGGGTACTTGTTGGTCTGATTTCTATCCGTCGATCTAAGAGGGATAGCTGATCAAACGGTGCAGTTGGCTTTTTTGAACTGCCCGAGCCTCTGACCGTCCTATTTGTCACGAAAGGCGGGGATCTGGTGATCGATACACGTGGCGGGCTATAAGCCGTTGGTTAGACTACCACCTTCCTCGAGTGGGAATTTAATTCGGAGTGTTGAGTTTGGAGTGAATTTGGGTTCGCATGATTGAGGCAATTTGCATTTAGGTTTTCTCTACGGGAAAGGACTGCTGACGTGGATGGAGGCTAGCTGGCAGGTCCGGCGAAAATATCTTTTGTTACGGAATCTTCTCCCGCCAAAATCTGGAGTTTTCCAGGTCAGCCTCGCAAATACCATCGTAAATTTGCCACGTGGGCTATTTGATAAATATCGGATTTATTATTTTATTTATTTATTTTTTGGGTTTAAATTGGAATAAGGCCTGTTCACATTGTGGAGTGGAAAATTTTGCTGCCCCAGTCGGGTATTCCGTGAATATGGAGCACCAATAAAAGCAGGACACGTTACTGACACGTAAGTATGACAGGTGGGCCCACTGTTGAGAAATTTTTTTTTTTCCAAATTTTTCGTTAGACGCGATGGAGATTAATGTGTTCATAACCACAAGGAATCCTTAATGCGCACGTAACTTAGATGGTCGTTTTGAATCATCTGATCTAGAAGTGATTTGGTTTGGGTCATTGGATTAGATTAGTTAGTTGCGGGTGAATATCAGGTATAGGGTCAACATCCAATGCCAATTGCCAATAGGAAGTACGTACGTACGTCTTGGAAGGTTCTATGGGTTTGGGCTTGGTTGGATCGGGCCGTGGGCGGACTAGAAATATTCAACAAAAAGGTTTTAGACTATTGATGGGCCGTGGAGCTTAAGCGAAGTTGGGGCTCACTTGCTGTTGCTACGGGCCTTTTTATTTTTAATATTTTTTATAGAAATATACTCGAGTACAGAATCATGGTTTCAAGGATTGGACCCGTATCGGCCAGCCCTGTATCGCGATCGGCCAGATTGGTCCGATCCCAAGCCACGATACAACTATATTAAACCGAACCGAAACTGCAATTTGGGTTGGATTGGGTTTCGGGTTTTCCATTCCAATTCAGTTCATTTTTTGGGTTGGGAAGTTCGGTTCTCAATTTGGTTCGGTTCTGTTTTGGGTTAACCTTCACCAATGTTGGTTTGGTCTTAGATCGACATCAACTCGAATCAAACGGAACCGAGTTTCACCCCTAGGGCCCACATGGTCCAGTCCACCATAGATTTCGGTCCAAGCCAACGGAAATTAAAACCGAAATGATAGAGCCCCACCGAAGGGAGACTGTCCTTGTTGGTTTGGAGTCTTTGGAGAAATGAAGTCATTATCAGCGACTTGGGAACAAATTATCGCCGGTGCTTGCCTTGTTTTGATGTCATCATTTTTATTGGGAGGGCTCACAATGTGCTTCCAGAAAAGACTTATTGCCGTCTCAGTTGAGAGAGAGAGAGATTCTATTCTCCTATCTCATATGATACTGGTGATCAGTAAAATGGCAGATAATCGGCATTTAATCACGTTTAGGCCGATTGAGCCGATAATCGCTTGATTTCGGCCGAATCTGAAGTGGATAAGGTCTTCGGGATCCGGAGCGTTCCAACCGCTCGCCTAAACCGGAAAACCGGCCATACGGACGGCGCTATGTCAATCCAACAAGCAAAAATGCAAGAAAAGAGGAGGAGAAAAGAACAAAGGCTTGATGGGTTGCCTTTTTGGGCGTTTTCCTTCTCATTGAAATATAGAGATTTGCATGGGGAAGAATGTTACAAGATCTGAGGATAAGAGGAGAGAAAAGAACAAAGGGAAAAAATCCTGCTTCTCTGTTTTCCTTGGTCCAAAGACCTTCCCTACGTGTCTCTTCTTCTTCTCCAACCAGCCCTTCTGTCTGTGTTTTTTTCTCCCTTCTCCAGCCAGCCCTCTCGTCCCTTTTAAAGGCTTGATGAGATCCCCCTCCTCTCCCTGAGAGGGAAGTCAGCTTTTTTCCTTTTGAGAGTCCCAAGGTCTGCCCTTCTTAAAGGCTTGACAAGACTCTCCCTTTTTTCTCTGAAAATGGGAGTCAACTTTCCCCTGTCCTGTCACATCAATAAGAAAGTAGATATTGACCAGTAAATGATGTGTCATGAATAGTGCCCGTGAACAGTGTATCCGGGGTTGGCATTAATAGTAACCTAGGGTTGGCATGAAGAGTGTCGGGAACAGTACCCGGGGGTTGGCATGAACAGTGACATGAATATTGTATCCGAGGGTCGGCATGAATAGTGTACTCAGGGGTCGTCATGAACAGTGACGTGAATAGTGCCGGGTGAACAGTACCCCCGAGCTTGCATGAATAGTGCCGGGTGAACAGTAATCCGGGATTGACATGCATAGTGCTCGTGAATAGTAATCCGGGATTGACATGCATAGTGCCTGTGAATAGTATTCCGGGATTAACATGCATAGTGCTGGGTGAATAGTACTCCGGGATTGACATGCATAGTGCCCGTGAATAGTAATCCGCGATTGGCATGAATAGTCTCGGGTGACTAGTAATCGGGGC
>JAUPMG010198443.1:0-10053 GCA_031762675.1 Pachysandra terminalis
GGGAACTAATTACTCCTCTTTTTTGTACATCCTTCTTCTCTTTTATACAATTTTCGTTATTGATCAAAAAAAAAAAAGTGAAGACTTGTGTCCTTAATACTTCTATTCCATTGGCGCTCTTTGTTTGACTTGTTTAAGGGGATGAACTTTATATCCTTTCGTGGGGATTGGGAAGTTCTTTCTTGGATTTAATATGATGCTTGCCAAGGCCAGCTATTTTTTTGTCTTAAATAATGATGATGTATGCCAATAGAAGAGAAGAGTATACAAAAATTACATCAATGCAGGATAGATAACCAAAGCTAGTTGTATAAAAAGGCCAAGAAAAGTATAAAAAGCAAACAAAAGTAAGTAGGAACCTCCTTATGACAATAAATTAAAGCACCCTTCCGTGCAACACTTATGTAGGTATGCTCGTAAAGAATGACTCCCTCAAACCTTACTCTTTAGCTAGTCTATTTGCAAACTCTGTCTTACCGTGGCGCATGAGTGAATGAGTTATTTAGTATATTTATCAAAAAGAGTAGGCCAAATGAATGAGATGTGTAAGCCTTAAAGAGCACTCCTAAGGGTTGGCCAGCCTAGAGACCATAGACGAGAAATCTCCTTTTACCCATGGTTTAAAATATTGTGTCGATACGTTTCATGTATCGACCGATATGGCACGATGCACAGCATTACGATACGATACATATCTTTTTATAGTGTATTGGTTGATACTTACCGATATGGTTAATACATTGTCGATACAGTCTCGATACTACCTCGATACGCTCGATACTATCTCGATACGTTGGATACTGATAAAAAAAGACAATAAAAACTAAAGAATGATCAAAAAAAGAAAAAAAAATACAAATAGAAACCCTTAAATTACTAACCTAATTTCAAAATAGAACAAAGAAAAAGAAAATGGAAGAGAGAGAGAGAGAGAGAGTATTTGTTTAACTAGGCTAATACTATTTTTCTTATCCTTCTCCTTATCATTCTTCTTCTCCTTTCATTTGCTATTTTCTTTCTCTGAAGATTGTCGAATAGTAGGGCTTTTTGTTTGAAATATGCATCTATACGTAATAAAAGTTATGTTTTGTTATAAGATATTCCTAATGGATTTTGAATTCATTTGTTGATGTTTATAAGTACGTTTCTATTTCTTAAATTATGATTACATTTTGTTACTTGTAGGTAATTGATCACACTAGATATGTATGATTTTCTATATGTTTTATTAGTGTATGTAATATATTATGACTTTACACTTATTGAAGTTTTTTTGAAGTTTTCATGTGCATGCGTGCATAGTGATTGATTTTCACATTAATATATATTATATGTGGGTGTATCATATGAAAAACATGTTAATTTATTATATCTTTACCTTATCTTTGCATGAAAGTGGGTCTTATTTTATGTATCCTTCATTTTCCTTGTGTATCCACCGTATCTATGACTTTTACAGCGTATCCACGCATATCTGATACGATACTCGATATGTATCCATTTTCGAGTTGACTGATACGCTATCTCGATATGATATTTTGAACCATGCTTTTACCTTGTAAATTTTGGAGGCACATGATCTCACTTCCTTTAAGCCTACTAGAAGCATGTTGGTTTCATGCTTGGTAGCATTGCCTTCCCCGACAGTCCTAAGGAGTAAAGTATAACTCCTTGGTGATCCTTGAAAATGCCTATTGATCCCCTTCGGTTACACAAAGATCATCCATCGAAATTCAACTTAAAAACTCCTTCTTTGTGAGTTTCCAAGCTGCACAGCATCTCTTTACCAGTGGTTAGGAAAAGGCTATCGTAATCCACTCCTTGATAACATTTGACACAAATATGGATCCAAATTCATGAACGACATAATTCCACAAGGCAACTGAAGTGACTCAATTATGACCTTCAGCCTGACCCTCGCAACCTAAAAAGTCCTATTTCTTTCACCTCTTTGGGATTAGAGGATGGCATAAAAAAACAATACATCATTTTCCTTAACCTTGGGAATTTCCATTGAGCAATTAAGAGACTGATGCTAGTTGTAATCTAGGATCGAAATAAATAAATGAATAAATTAAAGAAGAAGAAGGGGAAGGAGAAGGAGAAGAAGAATATGGAGAGGAAAGAGAGGCGTAACCCTCTCTACCTTAATCATCTTATTTAAATATGAAAAGAGGGACCCCTGATAAGTGTACAATCTTACAAGTATGCTTAATACATGATATTCTAACACTCCCCCTCAAGTTGGTGCAAAGATATCACACATGCCCAGCTTGAATAAAACCTTATGAAGTGGTAATCCCTTTGTTAAGACATCAGCCAACTGATCTCCAGGTTTCATATAAGGTGTGCATATCTCTCTATTTTGCAGTTTTTCCTTTATAATGTGTTGATTCACCTCAATATGTTTAGTTCTATCATTATGTACAGGATTATGTGCGATATTGATGGCAGTCTTTTTGTTGCAGTATAAGCTTATCAGTCATTGAGCAGGGAGTCTTAACTCTTTCAAAAGTATCTGAAGCCATTGGCCTTCACATATACCATGAGCTATAGCCCCCGAACTCAGATTTTGTACTAGATCTTGCTACAACATTTTGTTTCTTATTTCTCCTAGTGGTAAGGTTACCATCAATAAACGTACATACCCTGAGGTGGAGCATTTATCAAACTTTGAACCTGCCCAATCATTATCTGTATATACTTCCACTCTTGTATGACCATGATTGACAAGTAGGAGTCCCTTTCCAAGTGAGTTCAAGTACCTAAGGATCCAATCAAATGCCTCCAGATGAGATATTTTTGGAGCATGCATGAATTAACTTACCACACGGACTGTATACACAATATCTGGATGGGTAGGTGGGAGGTAATACATTTGTGCATCAATTAAGGACATTCCATTATCTGGAGTTAGTTCATGATTTTGCTCTGTTAGTATCAGTAGGCTTACATTCCAATATTCTTGTCTCCTTGAGCAAGTCTAAAACGTACTTCCTGAAATGAAAACGCCTCTCTTAGATCTCGCAACTACAATTCCCAGAAACTATTCTAGTTTGCTAAAATCCTTAATTTCGAATTCATGGGCTAGCTGATTCTTTAGGTTCTTTATTTCATCCTCATCATTCCCTGTCACATCAATATCATGCACATATACACAATAAGAACAATTAGTTTTCCATGATTGTGTTTGATGAATAGCATGGTCATCCCGACTTTACCTGTATTCAAACTTCTTCATTACTTCACTGAACCTCTCATATCGTGCCCGTGGTGATTGTTTCAATCTATATGAAGCCTTTCTTAACTTTCACCTTTCCTTCAGCAGATAGAGGTTTGAACCCTGGGGAATCATCACATAGACCTCTTCTTCTAAGTGTCAATGAAAACTAGCTTTTCTTTTTTCACATCAAATTGAAGTAATGTCCAGCTCTGATTGGAAGCTGGAGATAGGAAAGCCCCTTATATAATTCATCTTGGTCTCTGGAGAAAAAGTTTCTTAATAAACAATTCCATAGGTCTGTAAATTCTCTTGCCACAAGTCTCTCCTTGTATCTTTCTACCGATCCATCTGCCTTGTACCTTACAGTAAACACCCATTTACATCCGACAGGTTCTTTCTCTTTTGGGGAATCTACTAAATCCCATTTTGTATTCTTTTCAATTGCATACATCTCTTCACAGACTGCTTCCCTCCGTTTTTGGTCTGATAGTGTATCTAAGAGCTTGTGAGGAATGGAAACAGAAGACATGGTCATTGCACAAGCACGATAAGAAGAGGACAAAGAGGAGTATGATACAAATTGGGAAATAGGATTCTGAGTGCATGAACAAAAGCCTTTACGAACAGCAGTAGGAAGATTAGAATT
This sequence comes from Pachysandra terminalis, assembly GCA_031762675.1. NCBI lineage: Eukaryota > Viridiplantae > Streptophyta > Magnoliopsida > Buxales > Buxaceae > Pachysandra > Pachysandra terminalis. The sequence goes on from JAUPMG010198443.1 coordinate 3,870, forward strand.
GTCAGCAATAGGGAGATTGGAGAGTACAATTACCTGAACCTGGAGCATTAGATCAGTCCTCTTGACAGGCGGTCTATAAGGTGGTGGACTGGTGGTCTTAATACCTCATCTTGAATAAACTTGTAATTCCTTGTTAGTTGGAGCTCAGAACAACCGTAGGAGCTTCCTAAATTACACCACTGTCACCATCTCCATTAACCGCAAAATTTTCTTGAATCACATGACTATTACCATCTCCATTAACTGCAACAGCTTCCTGAATCACTCCATTTTCACCATCACCATTTCCACTGTCACCATCTCCACTAATATGTTACATGAATGGAGGAACAGATACTGAGGCAATAGGAAGAGGAAGGGAAAGTTTTTCTTCATTTATACTCTTCTCTTTAAGGGAAATCTTCGCACTAGAAAAAAGGTATAAATTCGTAGAAGTCAACATTCATCGAGACAAAGCGGATTCGAATGGAGGATGATTACAATTATAACCATTTTGAATCGGGGTTGTTAATTCTTTGTATTAATTAGTCAAAGTGATGTATCTGTACAGAAATTACATTCCTTTGCAGCAAAACAAATAAACTAAATAACGGTAAATCCCTCCCAGCTCAAAAACCAATACATTATCTCTCTAATCCCAAAATAAGCCCCACTTCAAAATCCTCAAACGAAGTACCCCTAAACTCAGGGTAGTTAGATGCCCACAGAAATAAGAATGGCATGGATCTGTCCACCAGCTTTTGAAATTCAGTTACCATGTCTTCAAAGATTCTACCATTTCTTTCACACTAAATTGACCAGGTTATAACTGCAGGACATACGTTCCATAATATTGTACTCCTCTTGCCCCTCCTCTTCCTCTTCCACCCCCAACTACCACAAACCTCTTTCAGCCCAAACTTTCAATTGAAATCTATGAAGGAGTGCACACCAAATGCCTCTAGTGTACTCGCAATGTAGAAATAAGTGTGCAGAGGATTCGTCTTCTTTTTCTCAAAAACAGCATTTTGAAGCCAACGACCAACCCCTTCTCTTCAAATTATCCAACGTTTTGAATTGGGGATTACCCAACAAATATGCATTTCAATGCCTTCGGATCAAGTTTGGTACGATTAGACCGATGTACATGAATATAGCATACACAGCCAAAAGATTTTTCATGGAATGGGAAATACTGGAGCTATAAGAGAAATTAGTTCCAGTGGAGTTTTAAATCTAACATCCTAGAAGGCATACGGTCAACAAGAAAAGAAGCTGTAAGTATTGCATCAAACCAGAATGTTATTGGTACATGCATAGTAAACGTAAGGGCTCGAGCAATTTCCAACAAATGACGGTTTCTGCATTCAGGAACTCCATTTTGTTGTGGAGTTTGAACACAAGTAATTCAATGTTGAATACCGTGTTTGATAAAGTAAGATGAAAGGTTACTATACATGTACTCCCCCCCTATTGTCAGAACTAGGAATTTTAATCTTAGTGTCAATATGAGTGAAAACCATCATATGAAAGGATTTGAACACAAAAAACATCTTTTATTGCTCAGGATTTTTATCAGCACAATCGGTTTATTGTTGGGAATGGGTTAAGTATTTATTTTTGGAGAGATATGCGATGGGCTACATATTCCTTTCTTGGTCTCAATCTGGGTTGGTGTGGAATCTGGAATTTAGGAGGGATCCCATGCCAGCTGAACTGGGAGGGATTGCTAGCCTTCTTGATTTTCTTAAGGATTTCGTTCTTGATCATGTGATTCAAGACTCTCGCATTTGGTTCCTAAGGCCAATAGTGTTTTTCCACTCTAGTCTTTTTTCTCTATTCTTCGGGGTTTTGTTTGGATGACCATTTTGTATAAAATCAACGCATGCGATCTGCTATAAAGAAAGAGGAAGAACTGCACACTCTCCCCTAATTTGTGTGTGTCATGTGTAGGCAGGAATGTGAATTGATGAAGCATTTGTTTCTTCAATGTGGGGTGTCAAGAAGGATCTGGTTATTCTTTATACAGCAGGTGGAGAATGGTGATAGATCGGATCAAGCCACATAAAATATTTGTTAGTCTTGGATCAGTGAAGTTTCTCTAGATTGGGAAAGGTGATATTTGGGCCATCTTTGAGGCAATATCGTGGTCGATCTGGGGGAGAGGAACAAGAGAATATTTGAAGGCAAGGTAGCTGGTATTCATCGTGTCATTGATGCCATTACTTTTGTTAGTTTTGCCAGAGTTTAGAGGTGTTTCTGTGATCGATATCACGAGAGGGTGGACTGATTGTTTTTGTAAATCTGATGTATTAGGGTTTGTACAAGAGAAGAAATAAGAAGAGGAGAAGAAAGGTAGAAGGGAATAGGAAGAATAAGGTTTTGTCGTGTGTTATTCATGCTCCACCCTAATGCCTTTTATTATTATCTGAGATTAACATATAGAAAGACATCTCCCTTAAGACAGAAATGCCCTTAAAACGTGTATTACAATACTCCCCCTCAAGTAATAAAGATGTCAATCATGCCCAACTTGCCAAGAGTATAACACAATCTTGCCTTGCACCCTTAGTAAAAATATCAGCCAACTGTAGCTGAGTGGCAATGTAAGGTGTGTAAATCAGTCCAGTATGCATTTTCTCCTTTATGAAATGTCGGTCCACCTCAATGTGCTTGGTAAGATCATGCTGAACTGGATTCTGCACGATGCTGACCGCTGCCTGTTATCACAATACAAACTCACAGGTCCAATTATCACAAATCCTAACTCAGCCAACAAGGATGTTAGCCATAGTAATTAACAGATCCCATGAGCCATTGACCTATGTTCTGCTTCCGCACTTGATCTAGTTACAATCGATTGTTTCTTACTTTGCCGAGTTACAAAGTTCCTCCCACTAAGGAACAATAGCTTGATGTAGAACGTTGGTCTGTAACTGAATCTACCCAATCAGCATCTGTAGAGGCTTCTATTTTCATGTGCCCATGTCTAGAAAATAGAATTCCCTTTGTTGGAGATGATTTCAAGTACCTAAGGACTCTCTATGTTGCTTCCAATTGAGTGGTCCTAGGAGCATGCATAAATTGACTAATCACACTCACAGCATAAGCAATGTCTAGCCGAGTGTGAGAAAGATAAATCAGTTTTCCCACTAGTTTTTGAAATCAAACTGCATCAGCTAATCTTAAACCATCCTCATCACTCAGCCTGTAATTCTGTTCAATTGGTGTATCAGCTGGTTTAGCCCAAGGTTTTAAGTCTCCATTTTGCCGAAATATTTCCAAAGATCACCGAAATGGCTGAATATTTCTCCAATTTGGAGAAATATTGGGGAAAAAAGGAATTTTAATTTCAAACTTTTTAAGGGTTTAAATGGGAATAAAATACACCTAACAGACCTAAAATATGAAAAAACATGCATACATATACATTAACAGTTTAACACATATATATAGGCAAGTCTGGATGCGTGCACCCTGTAGGGGGAATTCAGGGAATTTTCCTTACTTTTTCTGACCCCAACTAGTTGGGATAAGGCATATGATGATGATGATGATTACAATTCACTTTTTATTACAATTTTCTAAGTGTTTGCATTATGTTTTATAAAGATATGTATTTTTAATTAACGTTTTGAATTAAAAAGTAGGGAAAAATAGTAAATTCCCCCCATGTTACGTGTTGTCGGACTAGAAGTTGGCAAAATTTAAAGTTTAGCCCCAAGTGTGCCTGTCTCCTTAAGTAGATCTAGGATGTACTTCCTTCGAGAAATAAAGATACCCTTTGATGATCGGGCAACTTCAATCCCAAGAAAGTACTTTAGCTTCCCTAGATCGTTAATCTCAAATCCTTACCCAAATATTGCTTGCGTTTTTTATTTTATCCTCATCATTTCCAGTGACAACAATATCATCCACATAGACTATGAGTGCCACAGTCTTGCCATGAGAATGCCTTATAAACAGGGTATGATCTGCTTGACTTTGAGTGTAACTGGCCTTTTTTACAGCTCTGCTGAACCCCTCAAACCATGCTCTAGGAGATTGCTTTAGGACATACAAAGCCTTCTTTAAGCTGTAAACTTTCCCGTTGCTGTCTCGAAACTGAAATTTGGGAGGAGCTCTCATATAAACTTCTTTTTCTAAGTTTCCATGAAGAAAAGCATTGTTCACATCCAATTGCTAAATTGGCCATGAGAGGTTTGTTGCTACAGATGGAAGAACTCAAATAGAGTTCATATTTGCAACAGGAGCAAAGGTTTCTTGATAATCAACGCCAATACGTTTCTGTGTAACCTTTGGCAACCAGCCGAGCTTGTAAATGCTCACAGACCCATCTGATTTGTATTTCACAGTATATATTCATTTGCATCCAACTGGCTGCTTACCTCTAGGAAGATCAACCAATTCCCGAGTACCTTTTTTCTCAAGTGTTCAGATTTTCTCACACATTGACTCCTTTCACTGTGGTTAAGATAATGCATTGGAAACACTGGTGGGTAAAGAGATCGATGAAATAAAGGCTATAAAAGAACGAGAGATGACGATAGTGATTGATAGGAGACAAAATCAGCAAGAGGGTGTTGAATACATGTACGCTTACCCTTATGAACAGCAATGGGATGATCCTTATCATTACTCGTTAGAATACAATGATAGGAACTAAATCAGAGGCATGAAGAGGAGAGGCTAAGGTAGTACCTGAATCTCAGGTAAGGTTTTCTTGAGGTGATCGATGTCGCTAGACATGTCGCCAGGTGACTTTGGTGATACGTCGGTGACATGGTGAAAAAATGGGGAAATGTGCGGGAAATGTGGGGAAACCATGGATTTTTGATGGATATTTGGCCCAAAACTTTAAATATGTCTAATTAAGGCCTAAATGCATCCAAATGCATTAAAAAATGCAAAAACAATGCCTACACATTAAAAGTCATTACATGAGGGGGGTTAGCTTACACGCTGTCAGATCTGTAAGCTGTAAAATAGATGCTATATGTAATTTAATCAAACTGAAAGTTGATGTAATTCAAACTAACAGATAAATAACAGTAGGAATCAAGTGTCACGTAATTCAAACTAAAAGAATGTAAGTCAAACTAAAAGATAACTCAATAATAAGTTGGAGATTCCATAAATGATCAAATATAACGTGAATGTATGTCAACAAAAAAAACATTAAAATAGAAATCAAGGAATATGTCTGCTCACTCATATCCAAAGTGAATGGCGGGGCAGCTCATCAGCATCATCTCCATCTCCACTATCCCCCACCATAATAGGACTGCTTCACGTAGTTGTAATACTGATACCAGAACATCATCCAATGATACCACTCCGTGTACTGGGAGACATATTTCTGGTAATCCTTAAGACTCATATGCCCCAATACTCCCATAGGGAGGTATTGGGGGTAATAGGTCGTCGCTGGAACAACAGGAGGGCATCCATACGAATCATCCTCATATCCAGTAGCAGTGTATGGGGTATCTGGAAATATACCATACCCCCCTCCCCCTCCTCCTCCTCCAACATAAGGCACAGTGTCACAGCCTCCATATCCGTAAGATCCAGACTCCCCTGATTCCTGACTCTGATAAAATGGTGTTGGGTGATGTTCTTCATACTCTCCATACCCTCCATATCCGTCATAGCCTCCATACCCGCCGTATGATACTGACGAGGAAGATCCTTGCTGCCCACATCCCACATCCAAGCTCCCAAAGCTATGAAAGATGGATGCCTCATCCTGTGCTCCCAAATGTTTCTTCCCCCCTTGCTCCCCTTACTCCTTGTACCTCGGCGCTGAGATTGAGAAGAATGGCTGGCTCCACCACGTGGAGGTGGTGCACCATGATCTGTATCTTGTGTGGTGTCATTATAGCTTGCCTCTCCTGTTGAAGGAGATGTCCCTACCAGAACACCACTACCACCTCCTCCCCCGCCTGTGCCACCGTCGCCACCATCATCATCATCATCCTCTTCACCATCATCACCAACAATACCCTGACCCAACCACCTCCACTAGAACTCCCACTACCAGAACGTGTGGGTGACGTGGTGATGCGCACGACCCTATCTAATGAGTCTCCCCCATCTCTCCCACCTATGTATCCATAACCTGATCTACATCAACCCCCAATTCTGTAGCAACTCTGGCTATCTCTTCATTAGGGCGCCCATCGGCCTCGTCCAACTCAGAAGT
>JAUPMG010198454.1:0-21136 GCA_031762675.1 Pachysandra terminalis
TGCCCCTTCTGCAACTCCACTGAGGAAACCATTGAACATTTGTTCTTTGCTTGCCCATTTTCTGAATGGATTTGGTGTAAAATCATGGACATGATTGTGAGTTGCAGGTCCCCACCACCCTGGCAAGATGAGATTGAATGGGGCATTCAGATCTGCCAGATTAAGGATGTTCATGGATTGATAACCAGACTATGTTTTGTTGCCACCATCTACTACATCTGGAAGGAGAGGAACTGTAGGATTTTCCAGACTGTTCACTCAGACAAAGAACACATCCTATCTTCTATAATGGAGGACATTAGATCTATAATGCATACCAGACCAAGACAAGGAGTTGCTTCTGACAAAAACGAAAAAGTGCTAAGGAATTGGAGATCACACAACCTGCTCTCTTAGCTGGTTTTCTGTTGTAACATCTTTTGATTATTTTCCCTTTGGACCTTCCTACTAGTCTTGGCTGGTGGATATTGGGCTGAATGCCCACTGTTCTGTAAAATTTTCTCATTTTCATTTTCACTTTATAAACTCAACTTCCAAAAAAAATCCCTCAACACGTAATTTAGTCCTTCCAAGACTTCCTCACAATATCATGTTTTCTAGATCACATAGTCACTCATTATAACCATAAAACTCTGGATGTATGAAGATATGGTGGTCAAGTCAACCATTAGACCCGACGCTAGGTCACTATGCAAAATAGGAAATGCGGTGCAAGTGCATTTGTGCACATTAACTAAGTAATCAATTTTGTGTACATGTGTAGACGTAAATATGATATAAAACATGTCCATAATGAGTTTAGAGTAAATATCATGTCCAATCAAAATCTCACCCATTGTTTGGATATAATAAATTCCCCATATAAAAGCACATATGCAAAATATTCATAATTCAACAAAACAAACTTCATAATTGGTCTATTTAGGTAAAATATAGTATGCATGTCAATTTTCAAGTCAATCAGACCACTTTGGAAATTTTCGGTCGACCTGTGGCTGACCTACGCATAACCAATTCCCGTCAGATAACCCTGTCGGTCGACCGATAGTGATCAGTTGCTCAGGCAGTACGAAAACAATTCACCCTTGACTGATGCCTCATCGGTCGCTTGGGCAGAACCCAGGAACCAAAAACCAAATCTCATGTTGGATTGGCTGACCTGTCGGCTAGCCGACGGGTCGACCGACCACACCCAGAACTTATCAGTTGACTAACCGGCTGACCGCCTGGACGACCAACCACGCCTATAATGTATCGGTTGACCTGTCGGCTGGCCGATTGGTCAACCGACCGCTCCAAATAATTTTCAATATTTAACTTACCAATTTCTATAATTCGACAAAATTTTATTAATATATATAAAATTTAAACGTATTTTCTATCCAAACCTAGTACTTATACCATAAATATACATACTCAATTTGTTATGTGAAATCTATAATGCTAAAACCATAAAATTCTACTTCTTATCTTGGTCTTCATAAAAGATGTGATTTTGAAATAAGAAAGCGGTTGTACTATTTCATACTAAGGGATTATAACATAAACTCCCAAGCCATATCAAAAATATAATTGAATCTTATTACTTACCTTGCTTTTGAATTGGAGTTAAGATGAACACCTTTGAACTTATTCTTCTTCTTCGATCTTCTAAAGTTCCTCTCCTTGCTGCTCCAGAATTCCTTATCTCCACTTCTTCAATAAGGAATCTAACGTCCAAGCCTAGTGTTTATATGTGAATCCTATAGTGTCCTGCTTCATCTAGGAGTTGTTCTTAGTTTAGGATTACTTATTAATTTCCAGCCTTTAGACTCGATTTTTTAAATCTTAACCGTTAGATTAGAGTATCTAATATCTAAGTTGATTTTTCATTATCTCTTAATCCTAATTGGATTAAAACTCTTCCCTTTAATTTTTAAACTTCTAGATGAATTTGTTCCCAGTAGATCACAGCCATACATCTTGACTTGTGAGATTATGATTGTGTGTTTTGTACTTAGTTTCCTATAGTACAACTGGCCAATCACAATTAGTGAAAGTCAAACCTGTAGCTAAACTTCTAACATTTTAAAATTTCCGTATATTTTTATTAATTTCAAAATAACCCTAATAATAGTTTGGGTTATTACATTTTGTGGTTTTTGCTTATGTGTGGAATTTTGTGCAACAAAAGGGCTCTATTGTCCTAGCTTTCTGTGTGTTATGACTAAGTAGTATATACTATGATCTATGAGCATGTTCTGAGTGAAATATACATGAGATATGCATTGTTTCTGTGATATTTGTATTAAGAATATATGAGGCATAAGATGTGCTTGTGTACTGTGTGTGGTCTTTATGTGACCCAAGTGTAGTTGTCCTTGCGTTTGAGAGTGATTCTAGATGCAATCACTATTGGTGAATGTTTAAGAGTGACTCTTGAAGAGTTCACTGAATGCTGACGTTTAGAATGATCCTAAAGTGATCATTGTGTGTTTTCAGAACTCTTGAGATAAGAGGGTCTGTTCTGGATGTGTATAGAGTGTATTCCTACCTTGGGTCATATCCCCTGAAAGGAAGATGGTGTTTTCTACTTTGGGTAGTATCTACTGAAAGAAAAGGTGTCATGGCAATTCCTACCTTTGGGTCATATCGCCTGAGAGGAAGATGTCTATTCCTGTCTTTGGGTTGTATCCCCTGAAAGGAAGATGGTGGTTTCTACCTTTGGGTTAGCATCCCCTGAAAAGAAATGTTTGTTGATATTTTTAGAACTCTTTAGATGAGAGGGTCTGCTGTGGTATTATCTATTTTAGCACATTTCTGGGATAGAATTCCCTACAGTAAATGTGAGAATTGATTTCATGGTTAGGCTTGGCCTAACACCCACTTTTGCATCAATTTCATCATCTTCACATCATCATGAGCATTTTGCATCATATTTAGCATCTCACTTTCATTCTTGAATGTGATTGCCATTTTATCATTTGACCGCCTTATGTTGTGCTCATCTGCATTGATTGTGTAATGTAGTGTTGTATGTGGTTTGGTAATTGAGTGTTGCATGTATCATGAGATTTGTGAATTATGAGGAGGGATGTTTTAGCATGGTTATCACCATGGGCTTTGGTTGTCATATGGGAGATTATGCTTAGCGTGACTATGTTCATGAGAATTCTGGTTTATGAGAAGGTTAGAGACTTTCCACGTTTATGATTATGATATTGATGGTATGTGAGTATTTATAATATTTGTGATATTGATATAATTAATGATATGGAAATGCAATGAGAATGATTGGAAATCATGTGAAGTGTGTATGATTGAAATATATATAGATGTGTGGTATGGCATTGTATGAATTAATGATGTTATTATATGACTGTGAAGGTGATTAGTGTAATTTCCTTGGATTTTCCTATTGAGCCTTCAAAGCTCAACCCTACTTGAAACAGGTTATCCTCGAGAGTGATGGTGAACCTGAAAAGAGATGCTTAGTGAACCTGAATGTTGTTGTTATGGACATATGAACTTCATTAGTTGTTTAGTTTTGAATTATGGATTCATTTAGTTGTTTTGACCCAATTGGGCATCCAGTTGTATTTTCAGTTTATAGTTTGACTTGATGATTATGGTGGTAATGTTTAAGAAGTTTTGAGGTTTAAATTTTACGAGACTTTCGCTGATGATTTAATTATGCTTTGTTGAACCACGAAGCATGGTTTTATTGGTTTGGCCGCATCCATTGGTTGGATCCGAAGGTCATTAACCTGGAAATCCTCGAGTTTCCATATTTTGGATTTGGGGCGTAACGGTCCTGGAGTTATAGTTTATGCTTGAATAGATTTTAAGAATGCTACCTTACGACAAAACATTCCCAGTTATGTTGCAAGGATTTTATACATATGAAAGTCTTTCCATTCCATGATCAATAGTTTGTACAATTTTTCTTGAGAAAAAAACAACAAACACTGATAAATTAGATACCATGCTAACACAACAACATGACCATCCAAAAATAAGTAATCAAGTAAGCCTTGTGTAGAAAGTAGGAATGGCATTAATAGATGGCATAATGCTAGCATGACATGTTGCAAGATGACTAGCCATATCATCCAAACATACCTGTGGTATTAAACCTAAAAGGGATAGCCAGAAACAAGATAATACCCCTGGCGATACCTCGAAAAGGCTAGCCATATCGTTGAGATACCTTGACGGGGAATTTTTGTTACCAACAGATATGGTACATTGGCGATATCATCCTAGACCGGGTGAGTCATGGGTACACATAACGCCTGCAACAACAACACTACCTAAGCATGGGTGAATAATAACGAAATACTTTGATCCTATCATCGGGTACTCATGCAATATAATAGCAATTCATCTACTCAGCATCCACCAAGGGGACAAGCCTTGGTGAATGTGTGCCAGAAGGAGCAATAGCCTTCACCTTCACTTAGAGGGAAAGACAATCCTCGACAGCGCCAGAAGGAAAGACAGTCCTCGACAATACTAGAAGGAAAGACAACCTTCACCTTCGCATATAGGGCAAAACAACCCTCGACAGTGCCAGAAGGAAAGTCACCCTACTTTTGCTCAGAGGGAAAGAGAGCCTTCGACATCGCCAGAAGGAAAGACAACCTTCACCTTCGCTTAGAGGGAGAGACAGCCCTCGCCAGTGCCATAAGGAAACACAACCTTCACCGTTGCTTAAAAGGAAAGACATCCCTCGATAGTGCTAGAAGGAAAGACAACCTTCACCTTCTCTTAGAGAGAAAGACAACCCTCGACAACGCCAGAAGGAAAGACAATCTTCACCTTCACTTAGAGGGAAAGACATCTCTCGACAGTGCTAGAAGGAAAGACAACCTCCAACTTTGCATTGAGGAAAATACTGTTACCTCTAGAAGCCTTACAACTTAATTAGCAAACTAGAATTTGAATTCCTAAAAGAGAATAGAAACCAGATCTCCTAAAACAACAGTTTCCTAAGTACACTACAATTGTCTCTAAAACTCTATAAAAAGGGAAGTATCTAAGTGAAATTACAACACACAAACATAGAAGAAACCAAGAAACACCAAGAAAGAAGAAGAATCAAGCTACGAAACAACCCAAAATCAACAAGGTGAGTTTTCTTTCAATGTCTTGAGTATTTACTTCTATTTTAATGTTATAACCATGGGGGGAGTTCATGTTTGAATGTGCTAACCCTTTCCCCATGATCCTATTAGTAAAACCCTGAAAGATTGTTATTCAGTTCTCTGTAAATAAGCATGCACATGAAAGATCAGCAAAACCAAGAAAATATAGCCTTGAAGACCAAGAAATCCATGTATCCTTGTATAGACTTAATCTCAAGACCTAAAAGTTGATTTCGAAGCATCATTAGGTTGTAAGTGACCTCTAGGAGAAATCCCAACACCAAAAGACCTAGAATGAGCTTCGGCGACCTCACTCGGCGTGATGAGAGCACGCCGAGCCCCCACAGTCAGGTCTGTAGCCCCAGGTTTTGTCACCGAGACCCTTTAGGCATGCCGAGAGCTCGCACGCCAAGCCCCCACTATCTGTGTTGTATCCCCTGGATTTGTCGTCGAGACCCTTTTGGCACGCCGAAGGCACGCCGAGCCAACTCTTGCAATGGGAGTTAGGGCTAGTTTTTATCTAATAGCAAACCCTTGGAGGCCAGTTCCCAAGACCTCATCACATTTGGAACACTTTTACCGTTTTCAGCGCGTCAAAAGCACGCCAAGCACCTCGCCGAAAGCCTAATGACTTCCTTTTTCAGTTCTAAGTCTTTGAGCACATGTAATATGCCTAACCTAGTTGATCTACTATGTTTTTAGACTCTAGAAACATGCCTAACAAGATATGACCCTTCAACCCACACGCTAGCCAACTAATACCTTAGCTTAGACATATGATATTTTGAGATACATGAGGAACCGCACCCTAAACCTTTCTAATAGTTCCATTATCTCTTTTTGTGCATGTCTAGGTACAAAAATTGACTAAATAACTTGATATCTATTTATTATGACCATATGTGTGATTTGTGCTACCTAGTGCCTTATTTGTTAAACTATCTATGATTAGTTGTTATGCCTTACTACTGATTCCAATGCCTATTTATATTGATCCTAACATGATTATTGTGCTCATGTGAGTATTCTTACTTATTATGTGATCATGAGATTGTGCTCATGTGTTTGTTGTTTTGAATATATGCCTGTGAACTGTTGTGTGTGCATTAATTAAAGGACCTGAATCCATGAGTTTCATATGACTACCTTGCTGAGATGGCTTGTCTAATACCCTATACCATTCATGGGATTAGATTATACAAGAGACTACTTGACTTATTATTAGCCATTTTTGTCCTATGGTTGGACTATGTTATTTTCTCCCAAGGTGAGGGATGTGTTTTGTGTGACGATTCCAAAAGACTTGTGGAAAGATGATAAGTGAGGGAAAGTTCACAATGTGAGGCCCAACATCTGAATCATGATACCCTTCGGTTGATTGTTAAATATGTATAATGCATTGAGGATAGTTCACATTTGTGAAACCTTGGATATTTACCTTGGGATATTTGCCCTTGATCACAAATATGTGGAGGAATTGCGCCCTCTAGGTCCAAGCCCCTTAAAACCATGATGTACACATGGAATATCTTATTTTTTAGAATGGCCTTGTATGGGGGATGGTTCGAGAAGACATCTTGCTTAAGGAAGGATCGATCATGTGGGAACTTACTATACTAGCATACTTAACAGCACCCTTGCATTGCATATTGAATGTTGACATTATTGTAAGCATCTTTGTGTATGACACACTTGATCTGATTTTGCATATCAAATTGGGCATTGATATTGACCATATTTTCATATTCCATTGTGAGATTGGGAGAGGATAACATATTGCTTGATTGTTGTACATAGTTATTATTATTCCTATATTTTACAGATTATACGGACATTATCTATCTTATTCTGTTTGTATCTCATAACATTGGGATATGAGTAAATACCTTACATTGAAGGATTACTCATCCGGGCTTTCCAGCTTATGTTTGTTGATTTGAAGTTTTCAGGATTGAAGGCTAGCATACGAAGGAGAACTTTGGAAAAGGGATTGGAATCAAGGATTAGTTGATAGGGCTTACGTATTAGAATTAGACATTTATTCCAGTTTACTGTAATAAAGACTAGATTTCTAATTTTTACTTAAGTATTTAATAGAACTATTGATTTTACTTCCACTTATGTTTTGATTATTGCTTTCCACTCACATAGGGATATGGGGTGGTCTGGGTTATTACAAATACAACCCTCGAAAGTGCCAGAAAAGGTGCCATAGGCGTGGGCGACTCTGTGCCTAAGCTACAGGGGGACTCGAATATATAAGGCTAGGAAGGGTGTGAGGCTCGCCAGCCTTAAGTCGTTTTATGCATTATATCTGTTGTGCAATGGCAAAGGGCGTAATTCTTTTCATGATTTATGATTGATTCACCTAAGAGACAAAAGTAATCATGACTAATTACTTCCGGGTTAACATTTAAATGTTGTTGAAAAAGACCTAACGGATTTTCAACTAACATCATCTCTCATGCCCTCACTATAAATAGCAGCGCATTTCCAGAGAAAAAGGGACAAATAGTCAATGCTTGAGGTCACAAGAACGTAACTCTTAAGTGTTCTCATGAAATTCTAAGATCTAAATCACCATCCTCTTTCATCTATCATATCTGACCCCACACTAACTTTTATTTTATCTTACTCTTTTATTCCATTAAAGACAGGGTACGATTGATCATCAACTTAGGCTTCTGTTGGATCAGTCATCTGCCCGTTGGCAACTTCTACAAATGAACCCTTTACATATTGGTGACTCCGTTGGGGAATAAGTCTCCTACTCACTGATTCATAACCAAGGAATGACGAAGCCAAAGATTAAGATCAAGTCTATAACGCAAGCTTTAGGTTTAACTTTCCAAATCGACAACAAGGGACCCGAGGAAGGTGTCACATCCCAAACCTTAAAGATCTCAGTGGAGTCCCTATAAGATTTGAAATATAACTCTCACCCCATTCCACATGGGAGTGGTAGTCATTACGTTGCCAAACCATATAATCCATTAAGATAATTATAAAACTCGAAATTAAAATATCTTAAAAATAATCTATTACATCAAACATTAAAACAACAAAAATAAACTACTCATGCTCTCATGCTTCAATCAAATCCTAAAAATTACTCAAATCCGATCCTAATGACACTAAATCATTAAAAACATAAAGCCAATGAATCCTACTACAAAATCTACTAAAATCATCAAATAAGTTTCTCATTATAACTAAAGTTTTCTCTCTCTCTCTCTCTCTCTCTCTCTAAATTATGGTTCAACCAGCTATGGTGTCTATATATAGTTTTCTGTTTTTAGTTTCCCATTGTCTAGGAGTCCTTTTGAGTCTAGGATAATGTATTGAATCTCATCCTTTAGATTAGATTAGTTAAGTTCATACGTAATCTCAGTCATTGGTTTAAGTGTCCTAGTCTTAGTTGAATTATTATCCATTCCTATCTAGCTTGATCCTTATTAGATTAGAGTTCCTTCTAATTTAAAACCTTATTAGATTAGAATTAGATTTAATTCTTTTTTAATCCTAGCCATTAAAGAATTCCTACGATATCCTAGCCCTTCATTATAACTTATGAGATTTATGATTGTGTGTGATGCAATTAATTTCCTACAGTACAACCCACCAATCACAACAATTCAAAGTAAAACTAATGAGCCAATTTACTAAAACTTTAAATCACTCCCTAATCTTTTATTAATTACACATTAACCCTATTATTTAGTTTGGGTTATTACAATCTACCCTCCTTAAGAAAATTTTGTCCTCGAAATTCGCTTATCCGGTTAGAAAAGTTGTCGATACTTACCTGGAATGTGTTCTTATGATAATTTAAAGTCTTGTTGAATTGAGAGATTCAAACCGTACCTTCCATCACTGCATATAGTTTTTGTTCTAAAGCGTGGATCTTTCCTTCTTGCTGTCGTGGTACTCCGTTCTTATTTCCTTTCGATTGTTGTGGTTGTTGTACCTATTTCCAATTTTGTTGGTAATGAAGTTTAGGTACACCTTGTTTCTGTCATTGTGATGAATTCTGTTGTTATTTTCTTGGAAATTGATATTCTCCTTGATGTTGTCTCATCCTTGTGTTGTTAAAACTCCTCATGCGTATTTTTCCAGGATCTTGAGTGTTCATCGGTCCTTGCACCCTTTGCTTTTTCTGAAAATCCTCTTGGTTGTGGTAGTTTCTAAAATTTTATGCTCTAGCATTGTTCATTTATTTCTTCAGGTCTTTGATCCTATGGAATTCTTGTATATCTTTCTTTACCTTACGAGCGCAATCAACTACTTCATAATATTTGGTAAAGTCTTGAACAATTAATATGCTCTTGATGTTGTGCCATAGTCCGCTCTCGAATCTAAATGCCTTCTTCTCTTCCTCATCTTCCGCATACTTGGCAAACTGAGATAACTCCGCGAACTTTGTTGCGTACTCAGGTACAGTCATAGGTCCTTGTTCCAGCTTTATAAATTCTAGCTCATTTTCCTTCCTAACAGTTTTAGGAAAGTATTCTAAATAAAATCTCACCTTGAAATCAATCCAAGTTTGAATTTTCATTATCTCCAAGGTAGATTTCCACCACCTCCTTGCTTCGCCTTCTAACATGAAAACAACAAATTGAACCATCTCGCGCTTCTCTACCTCAATAACTTCAAAGATGTGCTCCAAAGAGTCAATCCATGCTTTTCCTTCCATCGGATCGGTTGTTCCTTCGAAAATAGTATGTCCAAGCTTCTTGAACTTCTCAATGCTACGAGTATTCCGTTGTGCATCGGTTGTTGTGGCATCGATTGAGATTGAGCTTGCAATTGTCACATCATTCAGGCCACCTCTCCCAATGCTTGGTAAACTCCAGCAAGTTTTGGATCTTGCTTATCATCATCAGTTCCAGTTGAACTAGTACCCAAATTACTTCTTCTACTAACCATTCTAAAAATAGAATGATTAGCAAATTTGTGTAAAAATAAAGAAGAATCAGCTCACACTTAAGTTAGCAACCAATATTAGTACTAAGCAATCAGCACAAAGAAAAATTTTGAAAACCAGTATACAAAAAATTCTAAAAATCATCCCACAAAAACTTTTAGAATTGATTAAAAACATAAAACTTAGGCTCTGATACCAATTTTGTCACATCCCAAACCTTAGAGATCTCATTGGAGTCTCTATAAGATTCGAAATACGACTCTCACCCCATTCCACATGGGAGTGGTAGTCTACAATATATACTAAAATCACCAAATAAGATTCTCATTATAACTAAAGTCTACATCATATGCTTATCCTGTCTTTAACATCGTATTCCTGTTGTTCCTCATCTATAATTCCTTATATTGTTGATTGGTGTTGAGTATAACACCTTCCTCTTCCACTTCAAGCTTGATCTTCTGCAACTCTAAGCTTCTCAAGTTGATTGAGCTGTTTTACCTCTTCTTCTCTCTTTCTCTCTCTCTCTCTGAATTATGGTTAATAAAACTAGCTATGGTGCCGATATATAGTTTTCTGCTTTTAGTTTCTCATAGTCTAGGAGTCCTTATGAGTCTAGGATAATGTTTTGAATCTCAGCCTTTAGATTATATTTGTTAAGTACCAACGTAACCTTAGCCATTGGTTTAAGTGTCCTATTCTTAGTTAAATTATTATCCTTCCCATCTTACGTGATCCTTATTAGATTAGAGTTCCTTCTTATCTAAATCCTTATTATATTATAACTAGATTTAATTCTTTATTAATCCTAGCCACTAATTGGATTAAGAAGTCCTACGAAATCCTAGCCCTTCATTATAACTTTTGAGAATTAGGATTGTGTGTGATGCACTTAGTTTCCTACAGTACAATCCACCAATCACAACAAGTCAAATTCATACAAAATGAGCTAATTTACTAAAATTTTAAATTTCTCCATTTTCTTTTATTAATTACACATTAACCATATTATTTTAGTTTGGGTTATTATAAAAGGCTCACCAGATAACTTGCATAAGTCAGAAGAGTTGGAAGAATCACCAGATGACAGAGGCGATCAAGTCGAGATGATACAAATGCAAATGAATAGAATAAACAGAGAATAAAGGTTTCATAACCCGTGACAAAATCGCTAGTCTCCTACTACAACAGCAAGCAAAACCCAATGAGTTCGACAATGATACTCGACCTCCAAACCCAATGGCTATAATGAAGAAGCCTTATCCCGTGGGATATGTTGTTTCTCCACTTATGCCACAATACAAGGGATGAGTGGGAGCATCTCAGCAAATTCTTGGGAGTGTTTGTTGGTGACGACGGGTTGAAGATGAGAGAATTCTCCAGGTTTCTACTGACCCTACCTACACCTGGGGTGACAATCTACCTTATGAATCTATCCTCAATTGGAATGACATGAAAACTGCTTTCTTACGCAAATTTTTCACTGTCAAGGAACACGTAACCATTCTAGACTTGGGAAGAGAAACACAAAAGCCCGACGAAGGTCTGGAGGCATATGTGAACGATTTCATGACCTCGCTACTAATTGTTGAGAAAGCGTCATGGAGAAGAAGCTTGTAAAGCCATGTATTAATGGAATGTTTAAAGAATACCGCCTTGTGCTTGAAAACTTAGAGATTGAAACCTTTACTGAAGCGAACGGGACATACCGTGAGTCTGAGAGGAGACAACGCCTGGAAGAATAGAGGAAAGTTCACCCCTCATGCGATAATGATTGAAAAGAAGAACGCTCCAAGGAGGAGATTGAAGAAATGGGCGGAAAGAAGAGAAGCTACCAACCAACCCCTCTGCTCGCTTGCAGCGTCAAGGAAGCCAAGATAATCCTGAAGCAATGGATATAGGATGGCCCGGTAACTCCACCTCCGCCAAGATATCCTCCGACAGAGGAGTATAAGAAGAAAGATAATTTTTGTCACTAGCATTTTCATGTGGGGCACAAAACGATCGATTGCATGTCATTGAGAAGGTTACTTCAAGAAAAGATCAAGAACAAGCAACTCGAGTTGTCAGGAGCTACGTTGGTATATATGGATCCTTTTCCTAGCCATGGAAAGGCGATCGTCACTGTTATCACTCACATGGATGCCATCATCGAGCCTGATGATGGTAAGCAACCTGATGCCATGATTCTGAACGAAGAAGAAAAAGAATGTCTACACCAACAATTGGGGACCAATGTCAAAGTCGGAAGGTTCTACAATTATATGGGTTTTAGCATCCTCGCCAGAAAGGAAATAATGACCAACCTCGTCTCTGCACCACTAAGCTCAGAGAGCAGTGTTTTGCCATAAGTACGGGAGCCAAGAAGTAACTGGATTAATAACTTTTTCAGATGAAGACGTCTCAGCTGATTGCCTACGTCCCTGCCAATATCAACAACATAAAGATAAGAAGATCTTTGATCGACCCTAAGTCAATTATCAATGTTTTACCTTTCAAAACCTTACAAGCAGCGACTATTCCCTCCAAGAGACAACCAATGGAGGAGGTGTTGTCTGTCAACAATGAGACTTAGAAGACGATGGGACACATCACCATCGACTTGGCCGTAGGAGCTATCCGGTCTCCAACCAAATTCCATGTTGTGGATGCAGACGTCCCCAATCATGTGCTCTTAGGAAGACCTTGGCTCCATCGATACAAAGTTGTTCCCTCCACTTATCACTAATGTTTGAAGGCCAGATGGTGGGGGAAAAAGGTCAAATTAAAAGCTATTGTTAACCCCTTAGATAAAAATGAAATTCATTATACTGAAGCCTTCTTCTTCGACGAAATGGACGCTGATGAAGAAACTCAAGTAGCGCTGGTCAAAGGAAAATCTCTACCCAAATGAGAATATTTTTCAATGAGAAATGAATGAGGAGAATCATCTCGTAAGAGGAGGAATAAGAAAGAAAATGAAGACGACAAAGAAGCAAAATGTGTTAGAATCCAACTGCAAGATGGAAGTTCTTCCATCGCTTATGCCGTCACGAGGAGTCTAACGGAATACAATCTGTGTTGACTCCAAAAGCTAAAGCGACCCTCACCTAACCAACTTGTTTCTCTGTGGAGGACCTCTAGGTAAATCTCATCGAAGATCCAAAAGCGTTACAAGATGGATCAAAATATGTGACAAAAGAGACAGAAGAAGTGAACCTCACCGATAAAGAAGGATAAGAAAAACCCGTCCTCATCAATAAGGGCCTAAGCATGGAAGAAAAGGCGGATCTTTTGACACTTCTACGCGAGTACAAAGATGTTTTTGCTTGGGAAAACTCATAAATTCCTGGGCTAGAAACTAAGTTAATTGTGCACAAATTGAACAACAATCCTTACATCAAACCAATCACGCAAGCGCCAAGGGTGTTCAGACCTGATGTCGAGCTGCAAATCAAAGATGAAGTGCAGAAATTACTAAACACGTGATTTTTATCCCGGTCAAGAATGAGAACGGACAAATACGATGTTGTGTGGACTATAGGTACTTGTGTCACGCCCCTATTCCGAGATATGGGATCTCAAGGATATTCAAGGAATGACCTACAGTCCAACCAATGGATGCTGGCAAACCAAATACACCATATCGTATGGTCCATCAGAGTCGTAACAAATAACAACGGAAGTCTCATAAAATTAAAACCATCATCATTCAATTGCAACCTTAATTAAAATATCCAAATCTAAAAATTTACTTAAACAAATCCACTGCCCACTTGGGTCAAATACATCATGTTCCAAGACAATAACATAACTAAATAGTGTTCATCATCTCATGAAACAACAACTACATGCTCTTTCCATGTCCATCCCATATATGTCCAACACCTCATTCTTGATGATAACCTGTTGCATATAGGCTTGGGCTTTAGAGGCTCAATATAATAACCAAGGAACTATGCTTCCAATTATTTCCACAGTCATTTAATAACAACTCACTCCATGCAAAAACTCTCATTCAACACATACCTTACAATCCATTCTTATGATAATAATAAACACAATCAATCATACTCTTATAAATAATAAACAGTAACTTTCTTATACACCACTAATCTCATACTCATACTCATAGTAAATAATAACTTTCTCACACACCACTAATCTTATTCTCATAATCACAATAATAATAACTTTCTCACACACCACTAATCTCATACTCACATGAAGGTAAACATCAATCAATCACCAAACAGAACTCCAAATAGCAAGCCACACAATCAGTACATATAAATATCGATATGTATTAAGCATATGATGAAATGGAAAATACACACAAAAATGATAATGAAGAAGAATGCATATGATGCATAATGTTCATGATGAAGTGAAGTGGATGAAGTGAATGCAAGTGTGGGGTGTTAGGCATAACCTAACCATGAAACAAACTTTAACATCTCCTTCAAGGAATTCTACCCAAGGAATGTGCTAACACATAAACCTAACCATTTTTTTTCAAGGATTAGAACCCAAATGTAGGAAAACACCATAAAACATTTTCTTTCAGGGGATTATTGCCCATGGTAAAACCCCCATCTTCCTTTCAGGGATTGGATACCCAAAGGCAGGAATAGCCATAAAATATTTCCTTTCAGGGATATTAACCCAAGGTAGAAACCACCCTCTGGCTTTTAGGGATTGCATACCCAAAGGCAAGAATAGCCATAAAACATACCCATGCAAAAACATTCTCAACAGATCCTCCTAGGTGTTCAGGAAAACATACAGTGATCACCCTAGGATCACTCTTAAGCTCATGCATACCAAATACTTGGGTCACATAGGGACCACACACAAAACACAGGCATATCTCATGAAATATAGGTCCACAACCTACATACTTCATATACACATATCTCATACAGAACTTATTAATGTCATAGGGATTCCCTAGACATTCCTGTTGTTTGTCATTTGTGACTAACTCCTTGAGAGTCTGTGATTGTCCTACATCGAAGATTAAGACTTGCATAATCAAGGAAGACCAAAGCTTCATCAAGCATTGTCTGAAGAGATCCCCTATTCAAAGGTATACTACACACATGCACTAGACAGTACCTAGGAACACAACATTCATTTATATTATCATGTTGTTTCAAGGGATGGTAAGCCCTTTACCAGTTAAGGGTCCCACCGTGGTCCTTGGTCATCTAGAATCTGTCTGGACAACCAAAGACGCCCATGAATGGTCAATACCATTCATGGATAGACCTTGAGGAGCTATGCCTTAGAAAGACATATTAAGCACATCCCCGGGTCCGTGCCGTTCACATTGCAGACCAACAATTGGTTTGGGTTATATGCACAATGTCTGGTCGATCGGCCAAGGCACAGACTGATTCCCGATCAGTCGGTTTCCCACAAGCTTCACCTAAGCATCTTTTTGTTTTGGGGCTCTGTAGTGCCCTGGTCTATCGATCACTTGGACTGTCGACCGACGCACATCATACAAGGTCTGATGCCTTTTCCAACAGTAACTTAACCCATTACATTTTGTCGCGTTATAGCCGTTGTAAGGCATCTGGCCAACCTGCTAAGCTGGACGGTCGACCGACCATTACGGGATTTCAACTCTATAAATAGAGCATGAAATCCAAACGTAGTTGAGTGCTTGAGCATAGATATAACTTATACCCAAAAGCTCCAAGATCCTCCAGAGAATATCATAGCCCTATCCATCAACTCCAGGAGACTTGATCTCTTGATTTGGGCTAGAGATTTCTCATCTTCATTTCTTCCCTAAGCTTAATAGCTTTTAACATTCATTGTTGTATCTTTTGAAGAATTTGAAGTGAGAGCTCAAATACCTTTCCCCCAAGTGTGTAGGTTCACATTCATCATACACACACATCAAGGATAGTAAGGCCCTCGTCTCCAATTGAGTTACTGTCATTATCATCAAAGAAGAGCGAGGAGCGTGAAGCGAGAAGGCGACTTCAAGCTCACACCGAAAAAAACTTCAAAAAGGTCATTCCACATAAAGTAAGTCTCTCAATTACACAATCGCATGCTTTGTAATAGGTTCTAGGGGCCCTTGAATTCATAGTGGTTAGAGGTTGACCACAAAAACCTTATGTTTAGGAGGTAGCATGAAGAATTTTGGTTTGGGGACTGTCGGTAAAGTCCTTACGATTTTTATGGCTGCACCATTTTGCAAAACCTATTTAGTGAAATTCCTTGAGAACCACGAGGGTTGCTCAAGGTCGTTGATTTAAGTCAAGGGACCGAACCACGTTAAATCTCTTGTGTTGAATGGTTTTCTTGTTCATTTACTTTCCTTACTTTATGTGCATTTTCATTTACACTTGAGATCTATTGTTTAGTGTTACACTCTGATTTCTGTTCAAACAATAGCATAATTGAATAGGTAATTTTCATAAGGCCAATAAATTTTGCATATCGGCGAAAACCTATTCACCCCCCTCTAGGCATATCACGCAATTTCAATTAGTATCAGAACCTTGTGCTCAAATAAAGGGCGTAACTATATGAGTCAAAG
This sequence comes from Pachysandra terminalis, assembly GCA_031762675.1. NCBI lineage: Eukaryota > Viridiplantae > Streptophyta > Magnoliopsida > Buxales > Buxaceae > Pachysandra > Pachysandra terminalis. The sequence continues at coordinate 16,589 of JAUPMG010198454.1, forward strand.
ATCCGAAGTGATGTCCAAATTTAAGGGACAATCCATCACAAGACCTCCGTTCTTCGATGGGACGAACTATGCCCATTGGAAAGCAAAGATGAAAGCATTTTTGTGATCTATTGACGACACAATTTTACTTGCAATAAGTAAGTCGTGGACTCTTCCCACTCAAGAGGTTGAAGTGAGTGGTTTAAAGAGTAGAGTCGAACTTGACTATGACAAGTGGTTCGATACTGAAAACAGATGAGCTCGGTTGATGCCAAAGCTCTTAATGCAATTACATGTGCAATCTCCTCTGATGAATATCGGAGAATTTGCATGTGTTCTAATGCAAAACAAGCATGGGACATTCTTGTGATGACCCATGAGGGAACCACTATAGTCAAGCGTTCCAAACTCCAGCTTCTCACTACTCGTTTTGAAAACGTAAAAATGGAATAGAGTGAGATGTTCATGAATTTCTATGCCAAACGCAATGACATAGTAACATCCATGTAGGGTTTAGGTGAACCTATTCCATACAATAAAATATGCCGAAACATCTTGAGATCACTACCAGATAGATTCACTGCGAAGGTTATCTCCATTGAGGAGTGTCGGGATATTAACCTACTTAAAGTAGAAGCACTAGCAGGATCCCTCCAAACCTTCGACTTGCACACCTTCGACTTGCACTTTGATTCTCCTTTGAAAGAAAATCTATTGCCTTATCTTCTTCTGGCTCACAAGACAAAATTCAAACCAATGAGCATGAATCTTTTGAAGAAGATCTAGCGCTACTGGCTAAGAGGTTCTTTAGGAAATTCCCTAAACCTAGAGAGAGTGCAATAAAGGGTAAACCTTTTGACAGGTCCTATCCCAAGCAAAACCTTAGGGACAAGTCAAAAGGTATCCAATGCTATAACTGTGATTGTTATGTCCACATAGCTCCAAATTGCCCATCTGAAAGTAAATCTAGTAAGAACGCAATGGAAGTTATAACCAATAAAGATTCATCTAAATCCAAGTCTGATTATGCTAACTCGGATAATCAAGATGACCTAACCATTTTTATGACTAGGACTTCCGGGTCTCCTCTTGAGGATTATATGCCTCAAGTGTATCCTGATGAGGAGACCACTTCATCTAAAGTATCCAATGAGGATCTTCATGACATCTATGATACTCACTTCCTTGAGTACCAAAAACTTGAAGAAAAGAAACGCGAGTTAAGATGTCAAAACAAATTGTTGACTGTTGACATAGATACTATTTGCAAATGAAATTTTAGCCTTTGATAACTTAAAATTGAAAAATAAATTTGGTAGGCTAATTACTATATTTGCATCTTGTCAAAACAACTTGGAATTGAAAAAAGGAAAATTGAGATTGTCTAAGTGGTTTGACAAAAGGAGTCAACAAACTGTGTCCAAGGATGGGGTATACATGGATTATATCAAAAACACACCCCACTCCCACTCAACATATGAGATTGGTGAGTCCTCATCCTTTAGTCCTAACCTGGGTACTCTTAGGACTAAAACCCACACAAATGGTATGTCCAAAACTCATGAAAAACATAAATGGAATACCTTCCCTTTGGATCAAAGGGATTGTGTGATGACTTGTTCCATGAATATCCCTCCTAAGGCATATGACCTTAAGGGCACTCAAAAGAAGAAGATATCTAGGAATGAACTGCTTCCTAGTTTGCCTCCCCCTTCTTCTGTGAAATGGGTACTCAAAAGTAATCCTACTTACCACTCGGAAGAAGATAAGACAGACCCACCTAGATGGAATCTAGATAGTCGGGCCTCAAGACACATGTCTAGAAACAAATTCTTCTTTGTAATTTATGAAGATTTTAGAGGAGGATCAATTTCTTATGGGATGGGAGTCAATCACTAATCATTGTTAGGGGATTAGTCAAACTTCCCTTCATGCCTACCATAGATAATGTCCTATACATTGATGGGTTGAGACACAATCTCTTGAGTGTGTCACAACTATGTGAAGAAGGACTTATAATGACCTATAGCAGTGAGGGCAGTATTGTCTCTAATGACCTTGGCAACATTATCATGAGGGGGGTCTCAATACTGCTGACAACTGCTACATGGTAACAGAAGGGTCTTCCACCTCTCCTTTTATTCATGAAACATCCTCTACTTCTGAAGAGGGAAAGCTTGTAAGTAAATCTCACAAACCTTTTGTAGATATTGTGTGTTTTAACTATGGAATGAAGGGACATGTTGCAAAACTTTGCAAGATGAATCTTCTGGGTCCTAAACTCTCCAAAGGACTCATATTTTTGGAGAAGGGAACTAGGGATATGACTAACCCTGTGCACTACACTTCTCCTTATATTTAGGGAAAGTCTACTAGTGTTCCTTTGGACCCATTCTTATTTGCCTCAAAATCTAAAAGGAAGAAGAAGTTGTTCAATCTAATTGACCAATTGGACAAGGAACTCAACCTAATAATGGCAATTAAGAAGAGTTGGTCTAGGAAGCAACCTAGACCTCCTAAACCCACTAAGTGGGTTCCCAGGGAATAATTCACCTTGAAAGGTATCACATATAAAGGCATCATCCACATTGTTATATCTTTACGGCTGAAGTATGTAATACATGAACTTTGTGTGCACTTGACTATAATATCTCATATGTGTACACTTAGTTCATCCTATGTAAAATGTGTAACCTTTTCTTAGAATTGCACATTTTACTATGGCTCTGGTTGAGTGTGTTCTTATTTGAACTTGGTTCTACCTTGTGTGTTTCCAGTCAGTATGTTTTACAATGCACACTTTTGTTCTCACTCACATGTTCTGGCCCTTGCACTTTAAGTATTATATGAGCTTATTCCCTTCTTTCTCATACTATTTTCAGTACAGGTTAGCACATATAGACACTTGGATGTTGGTTCTCCCCTATTGTCTACTTGTGTTGGCCTCCTTGAATAGACCTTGTGTCTCCCTGATACATATGATCATTTTTCTATTCTTGGGCCTTATAGACTATGACTGTTCTTTCAGTGTCTAAATCAATTGGTCTAGTCCTTACCGTTGTGCTTAGATCAATCCTTTACTGTTGTTTGATCTTTGCGTCTAATTGAGAGATTTTGGTTGTATCTTTGGGTGTGACTTACCTCCATTTAAAACTTATTTGGTCATTTGTCCTATTATTGTACCTCATTGTCTTATGTGGACTTCTTTTTATATCTATTGTCTTTATCCACATGTGTTAATCTCTCTTGGAAAGTCTCTAGTCTTGACTCTCTTACCTTAGAAACTTTCTGATCGTTGTGTAGATTTGAATGCAAATTAACTCTTTCTATTGATATCTTATCTACACTATCGGATGGAAATTGATTTTTTTTAGACAATATTCATGCATATCATATTTTGTCTAAACTAAGATATCTCTCTTAGATATTGACCATGTCTTATCACTTATCTATGTCATTTTTACACTTTACCATCCATGGACCTATGACCATTGAAGATCTTTATAGGGTCCAACCTTAGGCATTATGGACCTGTGAACAACTCATATCCTTATGGGTTGCATTGATCATTTCTGCTCTTTCTATCAAAACATATTAAATGATCTATGCATGTGATTTTATTTTATGGCTTGTGTGTATCATGTGTTTAATTCCATTTATCTATTACGATTCACACAAATGCACACACTTTGCATTTTTGGCCTTAAATTAAATCACACATGCCCCCATTGGGATTAGGAACTTGAAGGTACCTAATGGGGTTAATGGCAAACCACTGTGCATATTTCAATTTTTTGTGGTTGGTTTATCCTACACCATATTACAATTGCATATTTATTGGTGTATGTTCCGAGGTGGATTAGAAGATAACTTTGTACCCCTCTGTTTCATGGATCCAACTTCTACACCTCCACTTATGTGATCCTACAAATCATTTGTAGTGTGTTACATAAGTTTGTGGTTGTTATTTTGCTAGTGGTCTCATCTGTTTAAACTAGAGGTAATATTATTACACTATTTCATGGGGCTTGAGCCAATCTTTATGATTGTTGTCACCTTTTGGGGTTAGAGCCAAACAGCTAGTTATTGTCATCTCACGGGTTAAAGCCAATCTTTATGGTTGTTGTCACCTTTTAGGATTTGAGCCAACTACGTTGGTTGTTGTCGCCTTATATGATTAGTTTACAATTTTGGTCAGAACTTAGTTTATTCAGATGGACCCTCACGAAATTGCAATCATATCATTAGATTGCCCTACAAATTTGTCCTTCTCTTTGTCTATTTTTGACAAAAAGGGGGAGATTATTTGGGAGATATGGGAGATCTAGGTACTACATCCATATGGCACATATATGGCTATGCTTGCAGATATTCTTATCTCTTTTGCAGGTATGTCCAAGTATGGGGGAGCATTGCAAAAGTGAGGGGGAGCACAGAGTAGTGTTATTTTCCCTTTCTCTTTTGCTCTATGATTTGAGTTGTTGTAATTTCAATATCTGTAATCTCAATTCATAGATGTCTACTTGTGTGTGTACCTAGAATAGGAGTTTTTGTCACAAATTGACAAAA
>JAUPMG010198455.1:0-10053 GCA_031762675.1 Pachysandra terminalis
TAGCCTAAACACAATTCTCAGGGAATTGTTGAAGAATTCTAAATCCAATTCTTTAGTAAACATCAAACTTAAAAATTGGAATTCTCTATCTCAATTCCAACTTTCACCCTCAATTCTCAATCCAATTCTTTGTGTCAAACAAAGTCTAAGAGACTTATAAACCCTAAAATCAATAACTAAACATTCTAAACATCACCAGCACGATAAAACACAATCAATCATGCATTTGAAACAAAGAACACCACCAAACCTAAAATTAACATCAAATTGGGTATGTTTACGTAGATTAGGATATTGCATGTGTAGTAGTGCACATATATAAGAATATGACATATATAGTAGTGCACATAGATAAGAGGAAGCAAATCGTCTACGATATTTGGTATGTTTCCTGTGGTACCAATCGGATAGCGCCACGTAAACAGCACTAAAACGGGTGACCAACCATTTCCAAAACCAACAAATTAACCTCAAACCAACTTCTACCTTAACCGATTATCACCTTAATCGGTACTGACCTCGTACACGTGGCCTCAAATGGTTAATATCGTTGGAAAACTCACAACGAAATATCGTAGATGATATTCTTTCTAGATAAGAATTCGAGCCAGTTCTTAACAAAACAAATTTAATACACTTTTAGAAGTAACTCTTACCGTTACATATAATAGAGAGAATATAGGCATATTTGACACCGAATTGTACCAGTAATCTCAAAATCTTTCAATTTGCTCTTTTTATTTTCATCTCTTGTGATTTTATAGAGTTTACATAATATATCTTTGTTTTTTCTTTATATTCATTAATTTCTCTCTTGCAACTGATTACATTTTCGTTTCTTTTTATTTCTCATCATTTTTTAGGGTCAAATTACTTATTGTTAATTTGTAAGGTTTATAAAACATGTCAATCAATTAAGAGTTTCTCTTCATTTCTATTTATCTTTTTCATTTCTTCTTTTCTTTAAATTAATTATGATTTTTGCTTTTATCTTCCAACTGGTTCTCAAATGTTTGATAATGTTGTCTCAAAGGTTTGATAACTTATTTTGCCTTGGCTAACCCAACGGTCATTTTTTTTAGGAACTCATTCCATTAGTTTGAACTCATTCCAAGCCAAGGAATGCATTCCCAAAAATGGGATCTAAATGTGGGCTAAGCTTTTGGGAAGTTGGTAGGACATTCCCTCAAGTAGGGGATGGCAACGGGTCATATAAGAGGAATTATGTCAGCTCGAACCTGGTCCTGTTTGGGCTTCGGGCTTAACACTATTTGTCCAAGCCTGCCCATGGTTTAATTTTCAAGCCTGAGTCCGTCCATCTTTACCTAAATAAGACAAAAATATCAATAGTTGCTATTAGGAATTGAACCCAAGCCTTCACGTCTCCCCACTAAGGTACAACCTAAGTCACCAAAACACCGAGCGGGTGCGAGAGCACCAAACTTGAAAATAACTTGTGGTCCAGAGCGGCTATAGAGTGTCTATATATACATATAAACTGTACTTCCATGTACAAAGACATAGCCGTATTTATCAATCTAATTTAACATTTTTTCAAAATTAAATTCATCCGTTTTTGTATTTTTTTCTAAAAATCCTCTAAAATAACAAAAATGTTGATTCTTTTTTTGAACTTTAACACTTAAATGTTTTCAAAATATCCTAAATTACACTATTTTATCATTTACCCCTCTTTTTCCAAAATTTAATCCCTAAATGTTTTAAAAATATCCTAAATTATCCCTTTTTAGTTTTAAAAATATCATAAATTATTTCATTTTTATGCATTTACCCCAATCCGCGGATTGACTTTAACACTTAAATGTTTTTAAAATATCCTAAATTACACTATTTTATCATTTACCCCTATTTTTCCAAAATTTAACCCCTAAATGTTTTTAAAATATCATAAATTATTCCTTTTTAAGTTTTAAAAATATCAAAAATTATTCTATTTTTATGCATTTACTCCAATCTGCGGATTGATTTTTCAAACCTGTGAATTTGAAAAGACAAATCCACCGATTGGTAACGTTCCTGCACTTAGAAAGCGCCAAAACGTCACCTTAAAGTGGCGGATTTTGTGACTTAGGATTCAAAATTATATAGCTTGTACATCGAACATTATGTCTAGATTTTAGGCGAACATTTCGTCTAGAGCATGTACACATGCATGCCATGTGTCCAAAAATTCTCATAAATACCCGTCATTTATCCAGATGCTCTAAGTTATATGGACACTGCAAACATTTGTTAACTGTGTTAGGAAACATAAAATAGTTGTAATTATATTACTTATTAATTTCCAAAATCATATTTGTCTTTTAAAGAGTACCGAACACATGGCCCGACATCCTCAATAATTCCAGGCACTACATGGTAGAAAGAAGAAACATGGATGGAACACGTGGACAATAGGAGGCGGTTGATTCTATTTCTATCAACCAAACATTCGAGTTGACAATTTACAGCGACGCGCGACTCATCTAACGCCGTCCCATCTCCGATCAATCTACATTAGTTAGTGTACGATCGTTCTATTCATGATAATATTTATAATATTTTATTAAAATAATACACATCTCAAACACGTGTCAATCTCTTCATTTTTTAATTTTTCTCTATAATAGAAATTAATGATAAGGGTATTTATATAAATATGATATGTCTTTGTAAAGAAAGAAGCTTTATTACGATTCGTGAAGCTTACCATCAAGAGATTAAAGCAATACCGGAATGGTACGTGTCAACTTCTGATTTTTTCAATTCTTTTTAATTTTTCTTTACAATAGTAATTAGTGATAAGGATATTTTTGTAAATACAGAAAGTCATTAGAAATAAACAGACTTTATTAAGATTTATGAAGATTAAACTCAATGTTGCTTTACAATTTTATTATTATTTTTTTACAATAGCAATTGATGATAAGGGTTTTTTTTGTAAATACGATAAGTTTATAGAAAGAGAGTGAGTTTATTAAGATTTGAAACAACAGATCTTATATATATATATATATATATATATATATATCATATTAAAGTAATATATCAGAATGGACTTCTATTTTTTAATTTTTTTATAATAGTAATTGGTATTTCTGTAAATACTAGTGTATTTCATTATGAAGGGAGACTTTAATAACACGTGTATAATAAATTAATATTGTTTTGGTTCGATTTTCTGACTCTTTATATTCTTATCTATTTTTTTAATATCTTTATCTCACATTGTTTTTATAAATTTTTTGATTTATTTTTCTTTTTTTTCTCTCACATATCTAGAGGAGAGTATCAGCTTTTTTTTTTTTTTTTTTGTTGTTGTTGTTGTGGTGTTTTTTCTCTTATTAATTTATTTCTGGAATTTTCTTCCCTGTAGGACTCTTTCTCTTCCCTTTTCAATTCTAAGAAACGAGTATTCTTGCTCCCTAATTGTATTTTTTGCAAAACCCCAAAAATTACACCATTGTTTCTGCGATAAGAAGAAAATAATTTATTCAAGAAGCTTCCAGTAAGCTTCTCCATCCCTATTCGTTCATCTTGCTCACATAGTTAAATAAGAGTAGCATCTTTTCGAAAGTTCTATCTTCTCTATATATTGAAAGTTTTCAAAACTAGACTGTCCCCTCTCTCTCTCTCTCTCTCTCTCTCTCTCTCTCTCTCTCTCTCTCTCTTTCTTACGTTTTTCAAATGTGTAGATTTTTCTCCATAAGACACTATGGGTGCAACTCTCTCTCTCTCTCTCTTTCTTACGTTTTTCCAAAGGTGTCTTGATTTTTCTTAATAAAACACTAGGGGTGCAACTCATGTTGGGTTGGCATCAACCCAAGACAAATTAAAGTTAGTGAAGGATGGGTATCCGGATACCAAACCAGTCCTAGCCAATCCGGATCCGATACAAAATTTGAAGATCGATAGTAAAATTTTGAAGGATTACTTCGGAATTGATATATCTGAAGCTCTATTTGAAATAAACTTCAAATCTCATTTCGAAGTAAAAGATCTTCGAAATGTTCAACAAATATAACATATATTAGGTTAGCCACCTCGAGAAGGCCAATTCGTCATCCTGAAGTATTATTATAATATCCCATATGGGAAATCATCAGTGTAATACTATTTCGAGGCTATGTCTTGAAATAGTTATCATTATGCATTTTGAGAGGACAACTTGAGATGACTAAATCATCAGTATAATACTATTACGAAGTTATATCTCGAAATAGTCATTTTACGCATTTCGATGAGACATCTTGAAATAACCATTTTATTATCCCCAAAGTCATTGATACTCTGTATGACTCCAAATTACTCTTCAAAATAATTATTCGAAATGACTATTTTAGAATTTGTTCTTTAAGATAATGAGTATTTCGAATTATGTTTTGAAAGCAATGCATTCTTATTTCGAAGTTGTCCTTCGAAATAATCATTCGAAATGAGTATCCTAAGGATATAAGTTATGAATTATAAGGGAACACACCCTGACATTCATTACTCTTCGAAGTTAATAAATTCGAAGTCATTTATTCAAAATAGGGAAAAATAAACATTAGACTTTCAGGAATTGAGAGGTAGAGAGATAAGTTCTATCAAGACTCTCGAAGATCTTGTGGCATTAAAGGACCTGAATCAAAATAGAACAGTAACGCATCATCACTTTTATAGCGTTATATTGATATATTGAATATTTAAATCAAAATGTCGTTCAAATCAAACGTTGTCAATCCGTTCATGAAACGTTGCGAACGGTTAAATAACGAGTCTGAGGCTATAAAAGGAAGATGAGGCATCAGAAAGAGGATCGAATCTCTGAGCATTTTTGGACATTCTCTGAAAATTGCAGAGCTTTTGTCTTATAAAATTCTCTTTTCTGAAATCCGTTAAGTTCTGTATTGTCTTTCTGATCATTCTTGATTGAACTTATCCTTTTTCTCCCTTATTTCATTCCATAAGGAAACCTTGCTTTGGAACGGTCAATCTCTTGATTTAGGCCAGTGCAAGCAAGTATTCAAATCCACTGTTGCTCAGACTAAATTGGTTAATTGGTATTCTTTTTATCAATTTACTGGTTTGTGCATCACCATTTTTGGTGACTCTGTTGGGGAGTTGAATTGTTTCCTATTCTTTTTTATATCTAAGATCAGTCTAGAATCACTTAAATGGCCCCAGAACTTCCTACTGTTAATACTATTGGGACTACAGATGTTCTTGTAGATCCTGCGAATACTGTCCCTGCAACTGATCCTACTGTCATCCTACTAGCATTTGTGCCTTCATCTTTGAATGCACCGCCGAATGACAATGTCATAGTCATTTCTTTGCTAGATAACATGGCTGCTATGCATCAACAACTGATGGCTGTCTTGGCTAGGAAAGCTACTAATGCAGCCCAGGCAGCATCTCAAGCGGGTTATACACCGTTATCTCAACCAACCCCAATCACTAATGTTTCGAGAGAAGAACCTACCAGTAGTATTTTGCCTCTAGCATTTGCTCCACCAATTGTTCCACAACCAATTGTTTCATCAGCTTTACCATCTTCTGCTCCTTATTTTGCTACTCTTGAGGAAGTAGAGTCTTTATTAAAAAAGTCATAAACTCGAAATGCTAAATGGATCAGTAGTGACTATTGCCCACCATACCCTGTCAAACTTTTGAGCAAGCCTTACCCCAAGGACTATGTGAGTCCAAAATTTCCTAAGTTTATTGGCCAAATAGGAAATGTAAAGGAGCACATAAGTTGCTTCATTGAATCCTTGGGGGCTAATGCTTCCAATAATGATATTCGTCTGAGAGAATTCTTGAAGTCTTTAACAGACAAAGCCTACACTTGGTACAATAATCTCAAACGAGGCTCTGTGAATACCTGTGAAGACATGGCTGCTCTTTTTCATAAGAAATTTTATATCACTGAGGAAGTTTACACTTATCGATTTGAGCAGAGAGCACGAAGGTCATTCTGAGGGCCTTGTGGAATATGTTAAATGATTTCGAGATTTGGTGATGTCTTGCATAGAAACAGTTGCAGAAGATCAGTCTGTCAAATATTGCATCATTGGGATTCTTCCCGAATATAGACTTTATCTAAAAATCTAGGCATTACAAGTTTCACTAAACTGTATGATGCTGCTCAAAAGCTTAGTGTTCAATGCTCGATATTTCTAGAAAGAATGAGAGGAAAAGGAATGAGACTGTTCTCATTGAAGATAGTCCCTCGAAGAAGTCAACGAAGAATGAGAATAAGGCTTCTCGAGATTCTCGAGATCCTCCTCCTGAGCCAGATTGCACACTGACTCAATTCAACATCCTATTCGATAATTGGGTAAAGGATGACTGTATCAAACTTCTTGAGCCAAAGAGAGATCCCTTTACAAAGGATCGAAGTAATCCAAAATTTTGCAGATTTCACCAGTTCGTAGGACATAATACCTACGATTGTTATACCCTTTGAAGATTGTGAATGTTATTGTTTCAGAAGTCTCGAAAGAGATTGACTATCCTCCGAGGATAGATTTGTTGAAATATCAGAGGCTCGAAGAGAGCATGAGAGAGATAGGCTTTTCGAAATCTGATCGAACGGCTATTCGAGCATACGCTCAGAAGCTGTCCTTACGAGAAGCAAAGGAAGAATGTGCTACTGCTATCTTAGAGGGTGGTTTGATAACTTTTGGACCAGAAGATATGATGGTTTCGTACGAAAACCATGGAAGAGCCCTATACTTAAACTCAATTCTCCACAGCGTAGATATTCTAAGATCCTTAGTTGATGCTGGGTCTTCTCTGAACATCATTCCAATAGGAATTCTGAAAGCTATTGGAGTATTTTGACGCTCGGAGTCAATATGTTATTTTGACGCTCGGAGTCAATATGCTCTAGGTCATGTGACCCTCGAATTACAAGTTGGAATTTATCGATATCCAACTCTATTTCATGTGTTGGACAGTGAGCCAACATATCACATCTTGTTGGGGCGACCCTGGATTCATAGGTGCAAAATTGTCCCTTCGACTTACCAGCAATGTTGCAAAGGCCTTAGAAATGGTAAAATGGTGCGACTTGTTGTGGACCCGTGCCTTTCGATCAACTCGAAGCCCACCTTGCAGACACTGCAGAGTATAATGAGCTTGCATCTGCTGGTGAGTGTCAAGTTTCACTCCCTCGAGGAATTTCTCTTCCAGGATGGCCGTTACTTCAGTCCAATCCGAATATACCTTTATCTGAATCCGGACCTTCGAAAAGAAGAATGAAAGAAGAAAAGAAAAAGGAACAAAAAGAAAAGAAGGAAGAGAAGAAGAGGCCTGATGTGTCTGAACCTACTGTTAAACAATTTGCTTCGAAAGCTCGTTGTACTCGAGTTATTACCCCTGAAGGATAGATCATATATTGTCTTTGGTTTGAGGCAGATCAGAAGACTCTCTTCCAAAGGTTGTTTCGAAGGAGAAGGACCAAGAACCTCAAGCTTATCATGTTGAGATCCCAAGTGATGAGGATAGTGATGATATCCCATCAATTGTTGAGGCATTCGAAGTACATCATGACTTGCAAGAAGCACCAGAATAGCTTGAAGACAATGTAAAGAATTTTGTTCTCGAAACCCTGGAAGTAGTCAATTTATCATAATTAGGGGAAGAGAGAAAGAAGACTTTTATTAATGCTAGCCTGTTTACTGAAGAAAAGGCTAAACTTGTAACATTGTTGAAAGTTAATAAATATGTGTTTTCTTGGTGCTATGATGATATGTATGGATTAGACCCTCACATAGTCACACATAGGCTGGATTTATCTCCTGATATAAAACCAGTCAATGCTGAAATTGAAAAACTCTTGAAGGCAGGTTTCATTAAACCAATATTGCATCCTACTTGGTTGGCGAATGTTGTTCCAATAAAGAAGAAGAATGGAAAAATTCGTTGCTGCGTTGATTTTCGAGATCTTAACAAAGCAAGTCCTAAAGATGAATTTCCATTACCAAACATGGATCTTCTCATTGATGCCACAACAGGACACAAAATGTTCTCTTTCATGGACGGTTATAGTTGATATAATTATATCAAGATGCACTATATGGATGCTTAACACACGACATTTCGAACTCCTTTAGGTAATTTTCACTATACAGTGATACCTTTTGGATTAAAAAATGGCGGAGCAACTTATCAGAGAGCAATAACCACAATTTTCTATGACATGATACATAAAGAAGTAGAGGATTATGTAGATGACATTGTGGTGAAATCTAAAGATCGTTCACAACATCTCAATGTTCTAGAAAGAGTTTTCGAACATTGCAGAGATTATAAATATAAAATGAACCCTGTGAAGTGTGCTTTTGGGGTTACTGCTAGCAAGCTCCTTGGCTTTGTTGTTCACAAACAAGGAATTGATCTGGATCCTACGAAATCAAAGGCTATTCTCGAGATGACTCCTACGAATCAGAAGTAGTTGAAGTTTTTTCTAGAGAGAGTTTCTTATATTCGAAGGTTCATTCCAAGTCTCTCAACTTACATATCTCCTTTCCTAGTGCTACTTCGAAAGGGAGTAGAATTCACGTGGACTACAGAGTGTGAGCAAGCCTTTGAAAACATCAAAAGTCTACCGAAACATCCTCAAACTATAGTTGCACCAATTCCAGGGAAGTCACTTCGAATATATTTGGCCACCTCAGATGATGCTATTGGTGGATTATTAGCCCAAGAAGATGATAAAGGAATTGAGAAACCTGTTTATTATATCAGCAGGCTTTTGCGAGGAGCGAAAGTGAAGTATTCTCAAGTAGAAAAATTGTGCCTGACTCTATATCATGTAACTCAAAAGTTGAGACATTATCTCCTGGCATGTCCAGCTGTTCTTGTTACTCGTTCAAACCCAATCAGATACTTGTTATCTTAGCCTGTATTACTTGGGAGATATATGAAATGGTTATTACAACTGTCAAATTTTGACATTCCGTGTGAGACTCCCAAAAGCATTAAAGGACAGGCAGTTGTTGATTTGCTTGTTGCCTTTTCAAAAGTGTAAGATGAAGAATTACCAGAATTTGAAGTTACAACTGTGGAAAAACAAGAATGGCAAATGAAATTTGATGGATCATCAAATTTGAATGGCGGAGGAGCTGGAATTGAATTCACTTCAAGTTATGGGCAACATTTATATTACTCCTTCAGACTGGATTTCGTATGTTCCAATAATAGAGCAGAATATGAGGCTTTACTTATTAGATTGATAATGGTCAAACAGATGGGCAGGCAAAGACTGAGAATCCTTGGTGATTCGAAAGTCATCATTTCTCATATTAACGAAGATTTTGTTGTTAAGGAACAGGAGTTGGTTCAATACAGAACAACAATACGAGCGTTAATGAGTAGGTTTGTTGAATGTGTTTTGACACATATCCCTAGAGCCAAAAATCATCAGGCATACATTTTGGCCAATCTGGGAAGCAGGTTGAGTTTAAATGAAGATTTTCACCAGATTGAAGTCATTCGAAAGGTCTTACCAGCAACCTTAGATCCTGAAACTGAGCAAGAAGAAATCCACCCAGATGACTGGAGACATGATATATTACATCAACTTCGATATTCAACAAAATTTTTGAAATTCCTATTCGAAAATTGGCAAACTTTGTTGAAGTTGGTCATATCCTATACTTCAAAGCTTCAAATGAAGTATTACTTCGATGTGTTGGAAATGAGGAAGCACGCAGATTCTTAGTAATATATATGAGAAGACTTGTGAAAACTTACTGTATTCCATTATACAGATGGCTACAAAGATTTGGAGTGTATTGGCCAACTATGGCTTTTGATTCTTCGAAATTACAAAGGAGTTGCCTTGGTTGCCAAAGCACCCTTGATATCATGGAGGTGTGTCCTATATTTGCAGAAGAAGAAGATTGGAGGAGACCTTTCATCAGGTTTCTAAGGGATGGTTTCTTACCTAATAATGCGTATGAAGATCATCGAATTCGAAGAAGAGCTATTCGATTTCGATTTCAAGAAGGTTACTTATTTCGAGTAAGTACAAATGAAAATTTACTCAGATGCCTTGATCCA
>JAUPMG010198466.1:0-10053 GCA_031762675.1 Pachysandra terminalis
AAAGCCTCAACAGAAAAAATAAAAAAATGAGATCACTTGCTGCAGATCTCCTCAACTGGAATGACTGTTAGCCTTCTTCTTGTAGCAGTTGCATTTTTTCTGAAGGTTGGGCCTTCTAGTCTTTATTTACTTTTTTTCCCCCAACATTATCAAGTCCATGAATCAAGTACAAAAGATGTGTTTTCTTATATTTATAGGGGTTCTGTAATGTTTCTCTCTTGTTCTTGTTGATTTCAGGGTGTTGTATCAGAAGACTCTCACTTTTATAGCATAATGAGCATACTGTCACTAGTTGGACTTGTGGTATGTCTATTTATACAAAATTTTTAAAAGCTTCCTTGGTCAGTGTTTGTTAATTGATAATGTTTATCATTCTGTTGACAAAACTATTGTCTTTCAGATTCTCGTTATATCATTCTCTCTAGGATTGGGACCCATTCCATGGATTATAATGTCTGAGGTATGCATAGTTTATTTATCATATCAATATAAGAAAAGGATGCCTATTGTAATTTGTAAGCAAGATGCATGGCTCTAGCCAGCCATTCTAGAATTGTTTCCTTGCAGAATTTCCTATTAGTAGGCTCTCAGTAGATGACATCCACTCTTCCATGAACATCCGTCTCTCGTGGGAAGGGTTTTATCGGGTTACAAGTTCCATGCTGTATATTGATGCAATTTACTTTGGAATCTGACTAGATGAAAGTATGAAAGCTTTTGTATCCACAAATCTCTTCAGCCTTGTGTCCTTCAACTTAATGTTTTGTAGTCTGTAGACACATTTCATTCACTCATGCTTTTAGTAGCATCTTCTGCCAATTCAATCCTGTTTTGTCATCAAAAGTCCCCCATGTTTGCATGTCCAATTTTATTTACCGGATCGAACTATCTAGTCCACCTCAAGAATCCCAGCGCATTTCACACTGCAACACAGTGCCATTCGTATCATTTGTACAAATCCTTTGATAACCTTTTTCACTTTGCACTGCAACTGGATCTCATCCAGGGTCACTTCATCCGACACTTAAGTGAAGTTTTGTAGTCCTTAGGTCTCCTTTTTACATTTACAAACCATCTTAACCTACTACCCTTTGTTTCATTTCTTATTGGGGCTGCTTCTCAACTCTCTTAGAAATGTTCGTTCCTTCCCAGTCATTCTTTACATCTATTGTAACATTCTCATCTTAGCTACACACACATATTGATGTTGCTTCTTTGTTGTCAAACATTCTATTCCATATATCATAGCAGGCCTAATAGATGACTAACAAAAATTGCATTTAGCTTAACTGGAATATGTTGATCATATAACACTTTCAAGAAGTGCCGCTATAGTCTCTACTCAAGCTATCCAGCTCTGTTATGTAGGCAACATTTTTTTCAATCTACCCCTCTTCATCTTCTTCAGGGACCATGTATTAGGGCACACGGACCCAAAGCCCATTAATTACAAATCTACAGACCCCTTGATTTTCATATGTATTATGTTAAATAGGAACTAATAAAACTGAAAACGCCAATGTTAGTTTCATGAGTGCTGTTAAATGATAAATGTTTTATTATGAAGTCAAGTTGAGCTTTAATTGAACTGAGCTCACCGAATCTCAACTCAGCTCAGGTTCCCAAGAAAATAAGCTTTTCTCAAGCTGAACCTCAGTTTACGGGCCTTTCAAGCTTGGCTCATGCAAGCCGATCCTATGCTTAAGCTTGATCTAGCTCGGGTCATTGATAGCATTAATAATAATAAATAGAAGAAGAAAAAAATATATATATCTTTACTTGGATCTCTTTTTCTGTTAGTCTGATAGCTCATTATTTGCTGAATCTCATCTCCAGATACTTCCAGTGAATATTAAGGGCCTTGCAGGCAGCATAGCAACACTGGCAAACTGGCTTGTATCCTGGGTGATTACGATGACTGCAAACTTGCTTTTGAATTGGAGCAATGGAGGTGTGCCTCTCTCTCTCTCTCTATATATATATATATGTATGTATGTATGTCGCCGTATGTCTTATGTCTCTATACCAAGGTTTTTCGGATTGGAAATTGCCCCTCTCCAAAACTGATAAGAGTCGGTACATAATTGGCTGATACATATCACATATTGACTGATACCATTTTAAAAGAGAGACAAACCATTGGTAATGGTACCGGACGATACCTTTACCAACAGATTCATATCGGTTTTGGTCGATACTTGAAACCTTGGTCTATACACACAGAGACACACACACACATAACATTTATATGTATTTATTTACACACATAAAGTGTTTATGTGACTAAAATGATGCCTCCACTCTCTACAGGAACCTTCGCCATTTACGCAATTGTGAGTGTTTTCACTGTGGTGTTTGTGACACTTTGGGTCCCTGAGACTAAAGGAAGAACTCTGGAGGAAATCCAGTTTTCCTTCAGATGAGTTTTTGATGAAAGGCCGACCGGGATTCAAATTCTTCATTTCACAATGACTTGGTACATACTATCCGGAAGCAAATCTATATCTTAGTCTGTCATACATTGAACATCTTATGCTCAGCAGCTTGTATAATTGAGTTCACATTCATTGTTGTACTACAGCTCTGTAATTTGTTTGTATCATCTGTTGCATGTCCGAGGATGGAACTTCCCCATTGTTAAACCCATTAAAATTGATTTCCATTTGGATTTTAGTTTACATTGGAATGGAAGATTCAGATTTCTCGTACGAGTTCTTAAATAGGATGCATCTTATCTCATCTCTTATTGACATCACACTTTTTCGTTCTCTTTTTTTGTTATGAAACTTGAAACGTTGTATTAATTAGCCAGAGTCAATAATAGAGATACATCGCCCAGTTGCTCGACCCAAGTAGTCATCTTTTAGTACATGAACTAAGAAGAAGGGTGGTTTAGTACTCCAGAAACATGAATTTCCATTTATGGCATGCCTTGCCAATTGATCAGCAACCATGCTAGCTTCCCGATGCGAATGTTGGAAGGTGACCTGTTCAAAATTCTCCAAAGGAGTTTGTTTTTCTGAAGATAATGCATAAACTCCCACGGATACTCTCTACTGTCCTTACTTATGTTGTCAATGATGATGCTTGAATCTCCTTCAATAATTGGTTTCTTGAATCCTTTCCTTTCAGCCATTAGAATTCCTTCATAACAGGCTGTCATTGCTGCTACTATCGAGCTAG
Source organism: Pachysandra terminalis (assembly GCA_031762675.1). Taxonomy (NCBI): domain Eukaryota; kingdom Viridiplantae; phylum Streptophyta; class Magnoliopsida; order Buxales; family Buxaceae; genus Pachysandra; species Pachysandra terminalis. The sequence goes on from JAUPMG010198466.1 coordinate 3,184, forward strand.
TGATCCCAATATGCAAAGCAGTTCCACATAGGAAACAACCCAGCTCATCTCTACAAACAGCACCTGCTCTCACTTGGCCCGGATTACCACTTGCTGCTCCGTCCAAATTTAGCTTGATAAATCCTTCTTGTGCTCTTTCCCATCTGATATATATAATCTCTGTCCTCATCTTGCTCTTATTCTGCTTGCAAATGATCTTCCATGTATCTTCCTGTAAGCATTGAAAGAAATTTAGTGAGTTAATTATGGTAGGTGTGATTCCTTCAAATATCACCTTATTTCGGGAATTCCAGATTGTCCAAATGTAATTTGCAAATGTTGCCGGAAGATTATGAAAATGCTCTGGAATCTCCTCCCTTTTAGTTTTGAATGGCTGAACAAAGAAATCCATGTTGTTAGTAATGATGATTCTTGGATGGTCCAATCTACCATCTGTAGCTGTAAACCAAAGCCCTCTAGCAAAAGGACAATAGAAAACCTCCGCAATTCATTACCTGTTAATGATTTTATCAACAGAGGTCTCTCTCTCTCTCTCTCTCTCTCTCTCTCTCTCTCAAGGTCCTTGGACAGAGAGAGGTTGGTCTTATCTTCCTCCCCTCATCAACTGATCGATAGGACTAAAATAATAAGGTTTGTGTACCTCTCTTATGGTGAAATAGATTGGTTACTATCTCAGTTAATTTTTATTAGATTAATATAGGTTGCTATTGGTTTTGTAATGTTATATCTCTTGAGTTTTGCGTTTTTAACATGAATGTATCTTTTGTATCCTACTCTTTCACATAAGGTCAGAAATGCTAGAACTCAGTTGCTAGTTGCTAGTTTGATACATAGAATTGCTATATCTTATGATTTGGAGGTAGTTAGTAGTTATAAGCAGAATAAGCAACCTTACAGTCTTTTGATAGATCCAATGTGATTGGGAGATATATGTGGCCATTTGATTCAGTTTTCTTCTCCTTGGACCATATACAATTTTTTTCTGGATGTTCTGCAAGTCTTAAAAAGAAATTGACAGTTACCCTGGCTTTTGTTAAGCTACAAAACTTGAGCATTCTATCATTAAGACTACTTTTGACACCCAGGTGGCAGCTTCTAAACATGCCCATAGTGTAAAGGATCGTCCGACCCCCGAGTCGAAGCCGATCCCTTAAGACCTCTAAATGCTTCGACTCGGTCCGATACCGATACAACTCGGGCGTTCAGGACGAGTTTTATCGGTATCGGCGAGTTGGATCATCTGATCCAGAACGATCCAACCAAAAAAAAAAATTGTTGTTCGGACCTGGACGATACCCGATCCGAGTCCGAGTTTAAACACCATGTTACATGCCAACACCACCAGTAAAGTTTGTTTATAATTCAGGTTGGAATTCTTGATTTATATATAGAAAGTATATAGGGAGAAAATAGTATTTTTTTTAAAAAAAATTTAAAGCCGGATTTGGGTTTGGCAAGACAAAGGATCATATCAATTCCCACTTGAAGATAGACAGGAATAAATGATCATATAAGATCCTACTTGGACAGATAAAGGGAAATGTCTCGATGGTTGCAAAGCTATAATTTCTATTATAGAATTATTATCATCTTATTTGGAAATTGGTTGAAGTGGCTATTAATAAATTGAAAGACTGGGTATCAGGATTTACCGTACAAAGTAGCTCTAATTGTCAAAAGTCATATTGATTGGACCAATTAACTACTGGCATAAAGAACATTTGATCAATCTGACTTTCTTACAGACTTGAGCTCTTGAGTGGAACCCATTAAATTCTTATCAATCTCATTTTCTTACCTACTTGATTTCTTGAGTGGAGCTCATTAAATTCTTAGTTCGGCTAACACTTTAAAGTATCCCTTTTTTTTTAATACTCATGATAGGTGGGTTTAAATAAAATAGTTCCCAAATATAAGGAATTGACGGCAGTCTAGAGACATTGAGCGAGCCTACCATCAAAGGAATTGACGGCCGGTCTAGAGGCCTTTGCCGGTGGGTTTAGACCGCCGGCAAAAACCTTATGTTTTGTAGTGTTTGGGCAAACTCCAGGTTGAATATCTGGTCCATCTCCCCCCACAAGAAATGCACCCTCTGGAAAAAGCAGTCATGTGAGCCCAGCAGTGGGATGAAAATCTTTCACTCTTCTGAGAATGTAGAAAATGAAGGCAACATTGATATATATATATATATATATATATATTCACATATATTTGAGTGCAAACCTGTGGGCATTTGGGGATGGTGGCGTCCTTGTCGCTTATGAACAAACCTTCCAAGTTCAGCTCTCTCGTTCCTGTTGGTGAACATAACCTGGCATAACTTGGAAAAAATCAGTGTGAACAAGGAAAACCCAGTGCGTCTCTAGTCTCTTATCGCTGGTTAAACTACTTGTAACCATCTGATTAGTGTATTTTTGCTTTCCTTGTGACTTATGTAAGAATTTCTAAATCTATTATCCATTACCATCCTGTGCAAAAAGCTGACCTGTTTCCTACTTTTAGATCCAATTTTACCCCTGCGTTGTATTTAGGGAGAGGGAAAATTACCCATTTCTCCTATTTTACACAAATTATTGCTAAAGAGTAGTAATAACCAAACAATTCACCTCCCACAAAATGTAAAATATTTGCCTTTTGATCCTCTACTACATGGCAGAAGCTAAGTCACATAATCTGTTTGAATGGGGAGACATTTTGGCATTCAGAACGCGAATCTACGTTTTCAGAGTGAGAATGCCCCTAATCCGCAAATTTGATTTTTCAAATCCATGAATTAGCGTAAAAACATAAAAAAGTGGGTCTTTATGTCCTTTTTCTTATATATGTGGTTGAGCATAAAAATAAAAATAAAAATGTCTATACATTAAGTATAGTTTGTATGTATATATGTAGACGCTCTGTAGTAGGGGTGTAAATGAGTTGGCTCAGCTTGGGCTTGGCTCAAGCTCGATAAAAAATTTTAGGCTCAGGCTCGGCTCACAAAAGCTCGGCTCGTTAAAAGCATGGGAAAAAAACAATTCAGCACTAATTCTTTTTTTTTTGGTGAATTCAGCACTAATTCACCACCAGAAACGTTAAAAAGAGGGGAAAAAAAAAAAACCAAAAACCTTCACTTATGAGAGAGAGAAAGCAAAAACGAAAACTGTAGATTGAAGAGGGTTGTATGTACCTGGTAAAGACCTGAAATCTGAAGAGTGAAGAGTGAAGAAGCCTCCACAGTCCACACCAAAGCTTAAATTGAAAGTTGAAACTTGGAAGATGGATAGTCGTTTCTTGTAGAGAAGAAGATGGAAGAAGAAAAGGAAGTCCAATAGTTAATTAATTAGGGTTTTTTTTAAGTACTTTGACTTAAGCACGCCACACTAATTATGTATTTAATGATTGATAAATATTATATATATATATATAAGACCGAGCTGAGCCTACCTAAGCTCGGCTTAGGCTCAGCTCAGACTCGTTAAAATAACGAGCCTCTTTTTGGGCTCAGGCTCGGCTCATGAGCCTAAATATTGGGCCCAAGCTCGGCTCGCATCGTTGATTGCCCTACTCTTAGGCACTCTGGACCACAAGTTATTTTCAAGTTTGGTGCTCTCTCATGCACCCACACCCGCTCAATGTTCTAGTGACTTAGGGCAGAAGATTTGTAGGCATATTCATATCCAAATTGCCTTCACCCCCCCTCTCTCTCTCTCTCTCCATACGAAGAGAATCCCCCACACCACTACCCCACCACCACCCAATGTGCATTTCTTGCGTCAAAAGGGATGGTGGTGGTGGTCTGAGGCAGTTCTTTTTGTATGGAGAGAGAGAGAGAGAGGGTGAGGGTAATTTGAGTATTTTTCTTTTTTAAAAAACAAATATCGTATGAACATGCCATTAGGATCAAAAGGAAAATATTTTTGCATTCAAACATTTAGGGGGTGAATTGTTTGGGTCTTACTATTCTTTAGCAATAATCTACGTAAAATAAGGGAAAAAGGTAATTTTCCCCAAGGAGGGATGAACTCGTAGGCAAGATGTGTTGCACGTGCATAAATGACAATAATAAAACTGTAAAATACGAGCACGAGAATTTTGAGCTAACACTTCGGGTTGATGTTGGTCCAAAAAACCAAGTTCGCTCTCTTCCCTGTCGAATTGTGAAGTATCTCTTTCGGTCATGATACCGAAGGGTTACGGGCGTGCCAGAACTTTTACAAGTTCACCTAAAAGACATATAATGTGAATCAAACTGCGTAAGTTAGTTTTTGATGTAAATCGATCAAGGTGTGACCGATTTTGAGTCAGACAATTGTGTGGATCCCAATTTCGAAGGATCAGTTTCTGAACCGAAAATACTGATTTTACGCGTCAACAATACTTTTATATAAAACAACTAGAACATAAATTAACTTACAACCTAAAAGGTAAACCTTCTAATTTGAAAAGACAAGAAGTAATATGAACAAAGAATATACAAAACCTCCGACGATTCCTTGGGCTTCAATTGTGGGTCGTGATTATCCTACTTCACGGGTGCATAGATCGGCATGCAGGGGACTAGCAAGTGGGTAAATCTACCGACTGGGATTCCTTCGTTACTGACTAGAGGGATTTTCTGAGAAAAGCTTAGTTCGAAGCAAGAAGTAAGTACAACGGGATCTTTGCAGGAGCTAAGGATTAACTAATGATCACTGGAGATCAAGAATTAAGCTAATGTGTAGCTTTCGAGTTGATTTGCTACGGATCTCTTCTCATTTGGCCGATTCTATCTATATAATCCCTCTTTACAACTGTTTGACGGTTTATAAGTGATGGGCGGTTATTTTTTTGCTTTGTTGATACCCGGCCCATTATCAAGACTTCCGTGTCCGTGTTGTTTGGGCTAAAGTTCTGCATTGATAACAATCTGGGCCCATATGCTGCCATGTACCAATCTGGGCCTAGCTGATCTTCCGGACTTATGCTCAATCGAGGCCATGTTTTTAATTTGGTATTTCCTTTGGTCCGATTTGGGTTTTGACGGTCTAAATCCGGTCTACACAGGTGGTAAGGATTTTTGAGGTAAGACGGAAACATTAATAAAGGCTAAAGAGTGAAAACAAGAGTTTTGCGGATTTAGTTACCAAGAGGCAAGAACGGTTCATAAATCCTAGAAGAAAATACTGATTAGTTATATAAATCCTTAAAAATATAAGAAAGAGTTTGAGCGAAATAGCAAATTATTTTAACCTATTTCATATTTAGTTCTATTTTTTGACAGTTGTCCTTCTATGGGGCCCTAAACGGTCATTTTCAACAATGGTTACGTAGAAAGTCTTTTTCAGAATCTATTAGCTTTCTTGTACGGAAGTTTTAAAAAAAAGCATTTAAAAAATTCGTATATCACTATTTCACAACAAAATATGCAACATGTATGTCAATTTTATGCTTGAATGGGATATTTTTTATGTAACCTTGTAACATTAGCAAGCTAAAGTTCGAATCCCATTAGAAGCACTCGTGGTTAGAAGTTTATCTTTAATGCTCCAACCCCGAACGTGGATTAGTTCCACATATATGTGGGTCTGGGGACACCATGTAGTTAAGACAAAAAAAACCATTAGTGTGGTTTTTCTTATGGAACTAGTAAGCGGTTATTCTGATTAGGTAAAAGTCGGTTTAGGGTTGATTTATCTCTTAAGTGACAGAACCGGTTATTTCATTTAAAATAGAAATCAGATTAGAGTTGATTTATCTCTTTAAGGTTTTAAATTGATCGGTAACCGATTTTGTTGTGCTTCTATAATATATTATGGTTGATGCCGTTGAAAATATCGTACCAAAAATATTGATTTCAACTTGTATACTAATAATGCTAAAGAGTTTTACTTACAAAAAAAAATAATAATAATAATACTAAAGAGTCCATTTCGTATTTGTGCCTATTGGCTATGCATTGATGATATGAATATGCAAATAAATCAAATTCTTGGTAGTTATATTGACATCCTAACCCTACTATAATGTTGCTTCCTTATTCTCTAGTTACAGTCATATTTATAGCCTGTTAAGGTAAAAACGAGCTTCAAGTTTATAAGTGTCTTATGGTTTTAGAAATGTCAGTCATTCTATTTAGTGGCATCTCTGTTAACCTGGTTTTTCTCTAAATACAAATCGTCAATGGGCTACTATGTGGCTAACCCTGTGGTGTGGCCTGTATTTGGTTTAGAAAATAACTCGAAGGGCATTATGCTTAGTTTTCACTCGATCACAAACCATACCACAAGGTAGAACACAAAGGATTGTCTTCCCTTTCTTCTTAATGGCACTATAAAGATGAATATAACCATCATACTGTAGCTATCTTTTCCGGTAATGGATCCCACCAGTCATATATACACGTCATTGACATATCAAGTTATGTACCACGATACCATTTAGATCAAGACATGTTTTATAGGTATGGTCCCACCAATCATATATACAGGTGATTTTTACAGCCTCGGATCCTCTGTTAGAAAATCCCCTGTTAGCTCCCTGCTAACTGCACCAAATGTCGACACGTGTTTGTGGATCCCACGCGTGAAGAAAAGGGGATAGCAGAGGATAAAACGGACATTAAGGCCAGCTGACTCCTAACGTCCTTTCCTTTCGTTTCAAACTTCACCCAAAACCCAAAAAAACAAAGTGGTTCCTGTTTCCAAGAGCAGAGAGAAAGAGAGAGAGTCTCCAATTTCTGCATCTTCTCTGCCTAATCAGGTCTTATTAAGAAAATCAAAAAATCATTGAAGAACTGATCGAAATCAGCGGTGAACGACATAACACTGGGATCAGGGATCATTTTCACCACAAGCTTGTGTCTCGCCTCGGAGTACCACCCAACAATAAAGCTCATGTGTGGAAGAAACA
>JAUPMG010198487.1:0-10052 GCA_031762675.1 Pachysandra terminalis
GACTTTGATAAATGCAGATCTGTGCTTGCAAAGGGAGCTGAGCTAAGCATCCAAACATCCAACGGTATGAACAATTCGATGATGTTATTAAATAGATCCCATACCCCCATTAGTACAGGTGATCAACCACCTCATTGATTTAAACCGTCCGATTTGCCGATCAACACTGCATCTTTTTTTTTTCTTTTATTATTATTATTACTATTAATTTGGGCCATTTAAGAGGTGATCCACCAATCAGATGGGCTTGATTAGAGGTAAACAATAATGGAGGATTATTGGGATTTTCTCATTAAATTCCCTGTACAAAGTGGTTAAGGCCGTGTTTGGCCCAATTTATACATGCCGGAAGCTATTTCTAAACTTTAGTAATAAATACATTTATCAAAGGCTATTTTTTTCCAAGTAAGCAGCTTATTGTTGCTGTGGATAAGTGCTCTCGTTGAGTCACTTATCCAATGAGTGTTTATCCAAAAGTACAAGCCGGGCCAAACGTAGCCTAAACATGAGATGGAAGAGTCTGATTTGGTTTCTTTTTCATTATTGGTGGACAGGAAAGAGTATGGTGAAATCAGTTTCTGTAATCCTCAACAGAGAATCCAAGGTTAGATTCTAAACATTGCTCCAACTTCTGAATGGACCTTTCATAAAACAATTTGGGTTACAAGTCCAATAAGCCCATCAAACCTAGTGATAAGGCTCTGTTTGCTTTGATTTTAAAATCTGGTTCTGCCTTCAATCCAATATTCCAATTTTAAAAGCCGGATTAAGCCATTTGAGTTTAAATATGAGGCTGGTTATAGAAGTCGGATTCCCAAATCATCTACATAATCAGAATGAGCCTTAAGCTGTATTCTGGGATTATTAATGAATTCCAGAATTCGAATTTCACATCTACTATTAAAGCATTCTTCAGCTTCTCCCAAAATTGCATCCAACAAGTTTTGGATTCTAGAAACCATGGTTTCAAGGATCGGGCGATACCGGTCCCGACCGGGACCGGACCATACCGGTCCGGTTCCAACCCGCGATAGAAAGGAAGTATCATTGGGTCATGGACCGGCGGTCCGACCGGTACCGCCGATCCTACGACCGGTCCCACCATTACTGTATGTCCGGCGTCCGGTACCGCCGGTCCGGTGACCGATACAACCGATCTGGCATTCCGGCGACCGGTCTCGCCTATCCGTCGGATCCGACGATCGATTCCGCCAGTCCGGCCCCGGTCTGAAATATTTTTCATTTTTTTTTTCTGTACCGGATCCGGACCAGCTGGTACCAATTCAGACAGGTGATCCGGACCGAAACTAGACTGGATCGGTCCAGCGACCGGTTCGGTCTTTAAACCCTTGCTAGAAACCAGAAGCTCATTCTAAGAATCCGGAATTAGAATCAAAATCCTGATGGTTTTTCATGAGAAGAAAAGGAATTAAATATATGTACTTGCCTGTACAAATGTGAGTATAAAATATTGTATTTTAATTTGCATGACAGGTTATCCTCAAAATTAGGAAGGCCAATATGTTTCCTGCATTCACAGCAAAGAATGAAAGTAGGTTAATCCTTCTCCAAATCTATTTATTGTTATGATTTTATGTAGAGCTTACACACGCACACACGTATTTACTATAAATATATGTCCACCATGAATTGGCTGGATTGCAGGTGTGGTTCTTGACCTGCATGCTGAGCTTTATAGAAATCCAAAGCAAGATCATGAAGAAACAGATACATCTTACCTTATAGTGTTAACGACTAATCGAGGGACAATAAAGTTGGATATGATGAATGATCATTCTCTTTACACCATGTGGGCCATGACTATAAACCATATGTTGTTGCTTTCCACCACCTTTACGGGATATGAGCTTCAGTTCTACAGAAGTTGATTGGTTCATGCTGTTTGTTTCCGATCACACGTCTGTACTTTCAATTGGGATCCTAATAATATTCACAATTTCTCATTCTATTTGTGAATATTTTGCATATATATATATTTATTGTTTTAATTCTTGCAGATGAATGGACTTTATTTTTTACATGTAAAAAGGTATTTATGTTTTTCTCGGTATAAAAATACTGTTGATGAGGCTTGGAATTTTCTATAGGTTGAAGTTTATTAAGTGGAATTTTTAAGGAAAGTAAAATGAACCTAATGTTGGGCGAAGAAGAAGAGAGTTGATAAATCCAGCTAAGAACACAGAACCTTCTAAAGTTGTTAAGGTCTTAGGTAAAACCTTGGAACAATAAGAATAAAAGAGAAAACTTCTCAATTCAATTTCATAAAAATTATAATAATGAAATTTTTACAATCACTTTCTTATTTATAAAAAAAATCCTATCTAAGAAAAGAAGTCCTAACAGAAACAGAAAATTGCTAAAAAACAATCCTAAAAGAAATATATATATTAAAAAAAAAACTGTTAAAAAGCAATTCTAAAAGAAATAGGAATCTGCTAAAAGAAAGCAATCTTAAAATAAATAGAAAACTGTTAAAAAAAAGAACAATCTTAAAAGAAATAGGAAATAGTTAAAAGAAAAGCAATTCTAAAAGAAATAGGAATTTGACAAAAACAAGCTTAAAAGAAGCAAAAGTTACTAAAATTGTTAAAAGATATTGGAAGCTGTTTTGAGGGTCTAAACGATTTTATAAGGCCAACATGCATCTCACATCTCTTGTAGATCTCGTCAAGTGCTTTCCGAAATAGTATTATATGCCCAATTCCGACACCCGATCCAAAATTTATGCTCGTTTGAAAGTACAGTGCGCACAATGTATCTTGTTTTGATCTAACGCTTCTAAATAATTATTCGCAATCACCTCTACTACATCATTCTTCCCAGGTGGGAAAGAATTCACCCTCGAATTCGCAGTATCATCATCATAACTATCCTCATAATATAGCACAAGGTGCTTCACATTGAATACGTCAATCGTACAAATATGACTTTGCAACTTCAAACGATAATTGAGCATTAGGATTGATCTTCTCAATAATCTTCAACGGTCCAATCTTCCTTGCAGCAAGCTTGTTATATTCTTCAACAGAAAACCTATCTTTAGTCAAGATAGCCCATATATAATCACCAACATCGAACTATACATGACGTCGTTTCTGATCAGCTGCAATCTTGTATTTGGCATTGGATGTAGTGACCCAATCCGAAAATTAATAATAATAATTAATGTGTAACTATTTAATAGAGTTAAATAATTATAACTAAACTCGAATTCAAATCAATGGCAACAGTGTGTTAATATAAGTGTAGATATGGGGTCAAGCTGTAATTAATGAATAATATAATGTTATAATGAAATTAAGTTAATTAAATTGGGCTTAGGACTGAGAATAGTAGGCTTGGTCCAAATCCAGTCGTGTGCCCAGACCTAATGGTGTGGATTATAAGAACAATTAAAGTATAGGTTTGAATTGAAGTTGAACTACTGATTTGGAGTTATAGTGTAATTATAAGACTTGAGGGATACTACTTGTAATTTAGGGAATGGAATTCAAAAAAACCAGACGTGAATGCAAGTGGGTGTCGTGGGTTTGGTAATGGCTAGGGTTAGCTTTCTCTAACCTTTTCTCTATCTCTATTCACTCCACGACTCCCACGATACTCACAGGCACTCCATGCGTTCAACTTTTGAAAATCAATTTATAAATTATATAATACTCATAATACATTCCAATCACACTTAAACCCCCCAAAATAGATGTTTTTGTTTCAGATCAACCCCCTACTCTAATTAGCTTATAATTTTACACTAATTTAATTTTTGAAAAATACCCAATAATTATGGTTCCTTCTGATGTCAACTAATTCAAGTTTTTATATTAATTAAAAGCATAATATAATTAAATTAAGTTTGAATTTCATTCATTCATATTTAATTCATTTAATTGATCTCAAACCAATTATTATATTTATTTCCGGGTTAGGGTCATTATAGATCAAGTAGTGGGACAATTAGCACAGGTCAATCATCTGCTCTAATACCATGAAGGGAAATTGATTTTAATGAGAATTTGAGGTGATTACAAAGGAATCCCATTGGGGATTTAACTAGAAAAAATACACAAAGTTAAATATATAAATTAGTTAATTCTAATCTCTAATTAAGAAATAAATTCAAATCATCATCTAAATCTCTTCAATCAAAAATTCATAATCTTAATCTTCTCCTTGAATCATTCTACTAAATCTTTTTATCAAATTTTCATTATATCATCACTGCTTGAATTGATAGGATACTCCACCACTCACCGTATTACCATACTCCTATATATTTGCTCTTTTATTATCTATATGAGAGAAAAAGGTATATCCCAATGGATAGAAATGTCCTTAATACATGTTGGTAATTAATAACATAGTACTTCCTATGTAATCATATCTTTCTCTTTTTCTTTTTCTTTTTTTTTGGCAATATTTATTTCTTAGAATCACAAGAACTGTCTTTAAGCATAACTTTTAGCCACATGGGTTACTGTTGGTCATAAAGGACCTAGAACCACCATGTGAAGGGTTCTACTGAAGAGAAAGATTACGAAACCACACATGGCTGGGCCCATATTGATAGACATACCTGAATCAAATAACCACCAAATCACCAACCAGCAAATAGAGATATAGACCACACACACACATATATATGGCCTACCTGAATTAAATAACCACCAAATCACCAACCAGCAGATAGAGATATAGACCACATATATATATATATATATCAACCACAAACTCTCTTTCACGTGTTGTATTTATTCATCATTATGTATGCAGCAGACTAAAAACAAAACGCAGATTAACAAAACCCGTGATGAGTACCTACTGCATTACATGTGCCTGCATGTCTGCAGACATGCTCATGCCCATATATATACATGCAGACTCTTTATATAGACATGGCTTCACATGGATGGGGCTTCCCATGTCCCAGCAAAGGCTTATATACCTGAGCACTTTGAATGATTGGGTTAACATAACAACTGCATTGGTGTAAAGAAAGGGAAGGCTTAGAAAGGAGAAAGCATGGATTAATGTGTAATGGAAGAAAGAAGAAACATATGAAGTTATTGAAGATCATAAAGATATTATGTCATCTTATATAATTTCTTTTGGCTATCTCTAATCACTTGACCTTAATTAACTTATTCTGAAATCTGAATAGCCAATGAAACAATCCTCAAGCTCTACTTTAAGATCCCATAGAAGTTGGTTTTTCTCAGTAGGTTTCCTTGATTAGGAACTGAAGAACTCAGGTGTGTTAATGTTGCAAAGTTTCATGTCTATCACCAAAATGGAAGAAAGCTTTCATTGGGGATAAAGAAGAGTATTTAAGCTGACATGATTTTTCACTTTATGGAGCCCCAAGTATACTAGATAAATATTTCTGTGAATGAGGGTGTAAAGATTGTATAATGTAATTCTGGATTTACTCGGGGTACCGTCGTCGTCTCCGATGAAGAAATACTATAGCAGATATAACTTTGTGAATTGAGACCGAGTAACCACATTTATATTCAACTGATCCAAAAGGACACAACCATGATCACTATTTTTTAATTTCCTTTACAAAGATTAGCAAATTTGTTCTACAAAAACTCACATTCAGGAAACACAAATACAGAGGGAAGAAGAGAGAGAGAGAGTAATCTACACTAGGATCAATATATTGGGTATCTACAGGAGATAGATGGTGCTTGATGATGCTTGATGCATCTTCCTTCAGTCCTGTTCTTTGCACCAACCACCAAGAAAAGAAACACCAAGGCATTACTTACCAAACCATTATACTGCAGAAGATGGGAACCAGAGAATGAGACTTGAGATGCAATGGAACATTTCTGATTAGACACCATAGAATTTGGAAAGATGTTTGAGAACTTCGACACGCGCTTCTAAGACTAAGATATGCTCCATGGTCTTCTGAAACAAGATTTGGACGTCCAAATTCTTATTCTGGCATCCAGGAATTATCTTATGGAGCTTGTCAAGCTTCTGTTGTAATGAAGATAGAACAAGCTCGCGCTTCTTGCGAATCATCAATCGAAACATTTTCCTTCTTCTCATTGACATTCCATATCTTATTGATTTCATACTTCAAAAAAAATGGAGCTTATAGGAGCATCAAAAGGGAGTTGGGACCTGTATTGTAACCAAGGAGATTTAAATAGGCAGTATATATGCTTCTTCTTCACCTGAGACAAAATTACAGCTTTCAAGTTCAAGATAAGAGCAATGGTGGACCTAAAACTATCAAGATTCCCCCTTTTTTATCTTCTCTTCCTTCTTTTACAAACATGGTCTTGCATGTACGAATTTTGTGTGGACATGACTCATCAAAATAAACGAGTTAGATAGTAGGATATTCATAGATGGACAAGGAATCTAACAAGGACTGAAACCATTCAAGGATGATGTAGATGGAAGATGAAGCATTTCCAATATGGATCGTAACATCGAAAATTATATTAACATGAGTCCATTACATGTCGGTAAGCATTTAGGATAGTGGTCCATCCCATCGTTGGATTATTATTATCAGACTGTAAACTTTGGATCAATAAACAACTCCACAATATGAGATAAAATAGTTGCAGCTCTAAGCATGCCATTGTCCTGGGAGTAGTGATAGCCAAGTTAACTCACGCACGGGGCAAACTAATTCCCCGTGCAAAAGGAGATGTCTCGGCGATCTACTAAAGACCACCGTTAAATCCCCCCCTTTTCTTGGTGGTCTCAAAAGATCGCCGAGGTAGCTATAGCTTATATATAACGGCGGTCTTTCTATGACTGCAATTAAAGACCCCTTTTTTGTAGTGATATCTTTAAACTGATTGATATAAGTTTGAAGTTCGATTAGTCCGATAATATAAATAATTAACTTGAAGTCAGTTTCAGGCTAGCAAAAGTGAATCGCAAACCACAATCACAAATAAAGTTTATGATTCATACACTATGAAGCTCATGATTCACAGTACATCAATATGCCAATGCAATTAAACATTTATGATTTCCATGGACCACCTTTATTTTTTTTTCTTGTTATATCTATTCTCGTCTTTTTCATAATCTTTTTCTTTAGCTTGTTTTTATGTGGAAGGAAGAAGACAATGTTGGGTTTGCTTCACATATTAAGCAAGCCTAATTTGGTGTTTATAATGAGAATATCTGTACTATTCACTAGCTTTCTGGGGTGCTTATGTCTTTGACACTTTTTAGTCTCTTTCTGCTGTGAAGACTGAAGAATGCAGAGAGAGCTATTGGATTAACATAGAAAGAGAGAGAGAGAGAGAGAGAGAGAGAGAGAGAGAGAGAGAGAGAGGGCTTATCAACCCTTTTCTCAAGAAAAAATCAAGAACTCAATATCATATGGACTAGAAAAGGGGGTCATCTTCTTATGGGTTACATATCTGATTTATCACTTTGCTTTTACTTGTTTCATGGAACCTGAGGTGTGTATTAATGCATATCTTTGATGCAGTCCAATCCATAGGAGTCATATAGGAAGGGGTCCCTACGTTACCCCTCAATAGGTACCAAGTTGTAACCCCAATTGCAGATAGAACTTAATTTGAGATAAATGGCTAGAGATACTAGGCCAAGTGGGCGACAAACTCATTACCAATTAGTATTGTTGGAATTATAGAATGTGGCTAGTGAGTCAAGTAGGCCAAATTGCAACTTGGTTTCAGTAAATAAAATAAAAAAAAGTGGCAGGATGTTGATGAACAAAGAATCTTAAATAGGCCATTATTTTCCAATTATATCTTGTCTACTTATTAGAGGAAAAAGGAGTAACAACACTAGAATGCAGCTTCTTTGGGTATTGTTGAATGAACAATAGTAACAGTAATTCCCATTTGCAGTTCAATGAGGAAAGAAATATAATGCCCAAATTGAAACTTAAGGCGAAGTTTTCTACGACTGAACAATTTAAGCTGATGAGAATGAAACCAGGGTTTTCAAACAGAAACTTATTGGATCCTCCAACTCAGGGAACCCAAAACCGGTGGTCGTCATCCCAACCTTTGTGGGCTGAGTCAGACAGACTATAATTTTGTCCTGATAAAGGTCACTGCAATTATCTGATCCGAACTTTTTTCCCTTCTTTGGTCCATCCCGCGTGGCTATCGAAAATTATGTTGCCACCTATTGTGGTTAAACCATAGTTTAAAATTCCGCTTTTGCGAAATTTCGATTTCGGTTGTGTGGGACGAAATTAAAAATTGCATTTTTTCAGATTAAATTATTTTGCGAAATAAATGATCGAAATGGCCCAAATTTTGGCGAAATTTTTGTACTTTGCCCAGATTTATTTTGCCCGAAATGTGCACTTTATCTCCGAAATTTTCGGCCGAAATAAATCCTAAAATCCAATTAAAAGTAAAAAAATAAAAAAAAATAAAAGGTAAATTGCATTCACACCCCCTTGAGTTTGGCATAATGGCAATAAGTACCCCTTAAACTTTGGTCATCACAAACACCTCCCCTATAGTTTGAAAGTATGTTACAACAAACCCCTTTCGTTAGTAACAATCAATAAAGTAACGGAATATTTGATTTTTGCTTATTGCAGTATATTTTATGCATGAAAATACCCCTTGTATACCTTGTTTAATAATCTTAAGAACAAAATAGATGCTATGGAAGAAGAAAGAAGCTTAGTATCAATGAAAATTATGAAAACCCCATTGATCACATATAATTATAGGATAAAATAAAAAATTAAAAAAATAATAATAATAAATAACAAAAAATAAAATCAAAAAATTATTCATATTTATTGCAATTATCATTGATTGAGGGGTATTATGGTCAAATGATCAGTTTCTGTTTCAGATCGTTAGACCCCCCCTCTAGTTTGACTTTGAATCCAATATATTTTGGATGCTTATATTCTTTTTGGATGTTGTAATATAAATGTTGTATTTATTAGTTGTAAACTTTTGTATTATTTCACTTTATTAATCAAAATATTATTTGTTGTTTTTTTTAAATTTGTATGTTCATAAATAATATATATTTTAATGAAGATATCACTTTTTATTGACTAACTTTATTATTTATATTTTAGAAGTTATTACTTAGTACTTATTAAAAAAAGAAAAAAAAAAGAAATTGGCTAAAATTATACCTATATTAAAATACTTTAAATTTAAAAAAAAAAGTGAATTTATTTCGGTGAAATATTCAAAATTTCGGCAAATTTCAGACGATTATTTTCTCCAATTATTTAAATCAAAAAAACAATTCCACTGAAATATCCAAAATTTCGAATATTTTGGTTTCTTTTGAGCCTCCGAAATCCTTGATATTTTCGAAATTTTAAACTATTGGTTAAACAAATATGTTCTTTCACCCAATATATATATATATGTGATTTATGAGCATAATGTCACATAACAATTATGGTAGATACTGTTGATCCCCAAAATCGGTTAACAAACGAGATTAATGAGATAACACAAGATGACAGATGTCATTACCTAAGTGGTTAACCAATGAGGGAATATCGATTCGAATACCTGTCTCATAATGGCTTAAACCTTGATGGTCGTTCCAATACGAGGTTTCCGTGTGTTTCCAAAGTCAAGTCACAAGATAGACGAAAAGAAAGGAATCGAAGATCCCAAGGAATGAATTCAGAGAGAGCTGAAAAAGCAGAGAAACTTCAAAGTCAGAGGTTTCAGATATGTTAGTGAATCCTAGATTGCACCAAAAGTTGATCCTTTGTCTAATGAGAATGAGGGCTTTTTATAGACAAAATTCTCGGACAAGGTCCAAGTGACAAATGTCGGTCATCGAGGGCTAGGCATGGTAGGATGATTCCACGTGTCATTGCCCATACGTTGACCGTCACTTATCACTTTATACAAGTGTGCAAGCAACCTCTGCCTTGTACTCAATCCCTTTGATGTGACATCGCCCATGTGGGTCTGGCCAACTGCCAACAACCGCTATGGGTCTGACAGGACGTCTCTCTGGGCCACTATTCATTTAGGTATCTCGATCCCCCCCCCCCTCCCCCTCCCCTTTGTCCT